>JAHHZJ010000128.1:0-65824 GCA_021437245.1 Aegilops speltoides
GTCATGCTCGTCATTGGATTCTCCCCGCCAAAGAACGGGACTTTAATTTGTGGAGTTTTATCCGCACAAGACGGACTTTGAGCGGGCTCTTCGATACTACGTACGAAGCTGCCCGAGGGTGCTGTTCAAGGGTTAAAGCTCCCGCATCCGCTATCAAGATCGCGGATTCAGCACGCAGCCGTCTGGTGGCGAGGTAAGTTACGTTATCCTTTATGGGACACTTGCTTTTCATAGTTTGACTCTATGCGGGATCTAAACTCCCAATGCCTTTAACAGATGGCGAAGACGTCCGGACAGAGTTAACTGCCCGCTCCCCATCCGAAGACCCAGCGGACACCCGCTTGACGGGCTGCTGGTCCCGACACTTTACGTGGTGCCGAGAAGAAGGCCAAGAAGAAGGCCACGGAAACCCAAGGAGTTCGGCGTTAGGTGGTATCGGACTCATCGTCCGATGACTCGAGGCGGACTCTCCCACGAGGACGAGGAGGAGAAGAAAGAGGCCTCTCCCCCAGCGGGGGGAGAGAAAAAGAGGAAGGCCTCCCCAACGAGGGAGGCCGAAGGGTCCAAGAAGGGAAGGACCCTTCCTCCGGACTCCTGGATGATTTATAATTTTTCTTTTTGCCACGTAGTGTCTTTCTAATGCCGCATACAACCTGTAGTCCGGCCAAGGACGATCTTCCCGATTCGTCGAGCGGGTCCTTGGGCACGTCGGATATGGATTCTCTTCCGACCGCCTCCACCCCTCATGACGCTAACGACATTGAGGTGGGATCCCAGGAAGGGACCCGCCAGGAGGAGGAGGCCCCAGAGGTGCCGCAGGGCAACCTCCCGGACTTCGCACCGGACTCCGCACCGGAACCTGTAGTGGTTCCGGAGTCCGGCGAGCGGCCCCTTCGTAAGAAGGGCAAGACTGTGACGTCGGCAGCCTCCGTCCAACCGGAGGCGCCGGATAACTTGCTCGAGGCGCTCAATGGTGCTTCCATCGAAGAAGAACACCGCACTGTTATGAGTGCGGTGATTCGAAAGTTCACTTCGCCAAGAGCGGGCTGACCGAAGCTCGCAACAGACCTTCTAACAAAGCTTTGAGGTAAGAATTTTAAGATATGTAATATAATACCGCATAGATAGTAGCCCCCGATGCTTGGTTCGTGTTCGGAAACAAAAGTCGGATCGAGGATCTAAAAGATATACGCATGAGTCTGAAAAATATGTCAATATGGGATTGCAGGTGCGCTTTGACCTCTCGCCGACCGATCGGAGGTCAATACCTTGAAGCAGAGCCTCGAGCGGTCCGGAGAGCGAAGCTCGGCCGTGCCAAATAGCAGCTCAAGGACAAGGAAGGTGAGTAACACCGTGATTAAAGTTGTACCTTACGTAAAAGGATTTGGTTGCAAGAGAAATAACAAGGATAACGTGGGTACTACACGGGGGCCAAACGAGGTGGCGACCACTGAAGGAGGCGGTGTCATGCGTCAACATATCGCGGCCATGAACGAGCCGAGCGAGAGAAGCAGGAGGCGGTGGCGGCGGTATAGCAAGAGCTCCGTGCTCTCGTGGAAAGCACGAGAGTTGGGAGCGTGACTCAAGACTCGACAGTCGAGCTAAGGCCGGCTCTTGAGAGTGCCAAAGCCTCTAAGGCCGAAGCCCACAAGGCCCTCCAGGAAATCGAGGATTTGAATAAAATAGCGGCGGGTAAGGCATTTTTCATGCAAAGCAAGCATGTGAATGTGAATTACCTATTACTTACCCGATTCGAGCTCTCTAGGAGCTGTTCGCAGATCTGCCCATGATGTGTCCGGCGTTGCCGCTTTCTACCGGCCGAGGAGGGAGCTCGACGGAGAAGGTCTTTGGTCTCAAGATGTCGAGGCCGGACATCCAGTGCCCTTAGCGACCAGTGAAGCAACTGGTCGAGCTCACAAGGTGGCCGAACAGGCCATGAAGGGCCTCATAGTTCGTTTGTGGCCCAAGGAGGCCATGCTTGGGAGCTACTTCGCCTCAGCGCGGCTGGTGGATGCGTGTCCTCGGGTTGAAGTCGCCAAGCACTACTTTGATTGAAGGTGCCCGTTGGCCCTTGCCGTGCAAAGGTGCACTAGGGCAGGATGGATGTCGATAAGCTTGTGACGGGCGCGCCACCGCGGCAAGGAGTATCGACGCTGAAATGTATTATAAGAGTGTCTCAAGGGTGCCGCATGATTGCGGGTGAGTGCTCCAAAGATGTAATATTTGAGTAGACTCGCATTTTGTTATCCCGTGCGCTGAAAACTTTGTTCATATGCGCTTAAGCAACGCTTGTTAATTTAAAATATTACCTTCGTGGTGGCCGCTTATCAAACCGAGAGATGGCAAGTCGTCGGCTTCAAAGACCCATGCCACGAGTGCCGGGTGTTGGGATAAACTTGAGCGCTCTTGTTCCCATTTTTGGGTCCATCTAGGGAGGCGCTCAACACAACGAACGAGGCAACCGGACTTATAATGCTTGAACACTCTCACTTAGCCATAGAATTCTATAATTTTAAATTTCGGCGAAGCCCCTAGTGTTCGGAAGGCTGAATTCGGGGCGCTATCCACGCCTGGGCCGGACAAAGCCGGTTCCTCGCTCTAAGCGGCATAAGTCTTTAGGGACTCAAAAAAACCTCTCGAACAATGACCAGCTCTCGCCAGATCATGACGGTCAGTTTAGCTTTCTCCATCGAGGCGCCGCCAGCTCAACCGGGCGCAATCGCAGTGGTTCTCCCAGGCTACCTTAGCCGATACAACGGAACGTAAGGTACCAAAACATGGGAGCAGGCAAACCCAACTATTGACCCAAGACATGATTCGAGCCGATGCATATAATGCTATAAGTTCGGGTGCCGCACTTGTGGAAGTGTTCGGACTTATCACACCATAATGCGGGAACTTAAGCCCCTTAGGTATTTAGCCGCACTAAAGTGTACGGATGCAATATGTCATAAATGAACATATGTATAAGAAAGAAATGCAATTATAAGCAAAAAGCGATGCATTGTTTATTCAAGAAATACTGCCGTGAATGCGAATCGATACAAATAGTGCGTAAGCAAGGGATGGGACTATTAAACATGTCCCCCTCCAGGGGTAGGCTGCGGAATGGTGTATAAAACAGATTTAATGCTCGTAATGGAGACCACCTGGATACTCGTCGTAGCCTTTCTCCTTCCCTGGTTGTTGCATTGTGAGTTCGGCAGGTCTGCTGCCGAACAGGGCCTCTGGTAAATGGAGTCATGTGGATGAAAAAGAAGAGAAAAAAAATGATGACACACTTGGGAGCCCCTGGTGTGGTTGAGCCGCACTCTGGGTCTGTCGTGGTCGTGCCCCTCCCCCTATGCCCATGGTATCTCCAGACCGTAATGATGTACGCGAATGACCAGTTTTGCAATTTTGCAAGGAAGGGGTTGGGGCCGCATTGCTACGCTTGCTCAGAACGTGCCAGGTGGTCTTGTTGTAGGTTACTCCGGCGCGTTTAGCCGTGTCCGGTCGCTTAACGGTCGGACTCGAGAATTGCCTTAAGAGGCTGCTCAGATTTCCGCGAGAGCCGCTGTGTGTTCCTCCGCTCGGAGGGAGCGCTTAGTGTTTCCGCTGACCGTGATGACTCGAGGGCCCGACATCTTGAGCTTAAGGTATGCATAGTGCGGCAACGCATTGAATTTTTGTAAACGCGTCCGTCCGAAAGCAGAGCATGATAGCCGCCATGAACGGAACTATGTCAAAGATTAACTCCTCGCCGAAGTTATCCGGGATCCAAGACCACTTCAAGTGTGTCTGAGCCTATAAAATTGGCCTCTACACCTGGTATGACGCCTTTGAAGGTCGTCTTTGTTGGTTTAATCCTTGAGGGTCTATGCCCATCTTGCGACCGTATCCCGATAAAGCAGGTTCAAGTTGCCGCCGGCCCATCAGGACTCTAGTGAGGTGAAATCCATCGATGATTGGGTCTAACACCAATGCGGCGAATCCGCCATGGCGGATGCTGTTGGGGTGGTCCCTTCGATCAAAAGTGATCGGGCAAGAGGACCATGGATTGAACTTTGGAGCGACTGGCTCGATCGCATATACGTCCCTGAGTGCACGCTTCCGCTCCCTTTTGGGTACGTGGGTTGCGTATGTCATGTTCACCGTCCGCACTTGTGGGGGAAACCTTCATCCTCTATTGTTCGGGCGTCGGTCTCTTCCTCGCCATCGCTATGCATCCCTTGTCATTGTTTTTGGCTATGAACTTGCTCTGCTGTTGAATACCCAACAGTCCCTGTTGGTGTGATTAGCTGGCTTTTCGGGTGCCGTATCCGCACGAAGCGGTCGAGTATTCGGTCCAAATTGGGACGGACCCGGAGTAGTTCTTTTGAATGGCTTTTTCCACGACCGGTTTGAGCCTCTGAATCCGGCGCTGACCGCCGTATCCTCGTTGTTATCGCTGTTAATGCGGCGTTTGCTCTTGTTGTGACGCGACCTGCCATTGCAGTCCTTGGTATCCGGACTGCCAGAATTTTTACTGAGGTTGTTACTGCGGGCTAGCCAGCTGTCCTCTCCCGCGCAAAAGCGGGTCATGAGTGATGTGAGGGCTGCCATGGATTTTGGCTTTTCCTGTCCTAGGTGCCGGGCAAGCCACTCGTCACGGATGTTATGTTTGAAGGTTGCGAGGGCCTCTCAGATCCGGACAATGACGATTTGATTTTTCTTTGTTAAGAACCGTGTCCGTAATTGTCCGCCGATTCATCCGCTGCTGAATTATGTGGCTTAGGTCATCGACGCCCGTGGTCGCACATATATGCCCTGGCGTTGTCAAGAAATGCGGCTTCCAGGTCCTCCCAACACCCAATTGATTCTGCTGGCAAGCTGTTAAGCCAATGCCGAGCTGGTCCTTTAAGCTTGAGTGGGAGATATTTGATGGCGTGAAGATCGTCACCGCGGGCCATGTGGATATGAAGGAGATAGTCTTCGATCCAAACCGCGGGGTCTATTGTGCCATCGTAGGATTCAATGTTCACGGGTTTAAACCCTTCGGGGATTTGATGATCCATTACTTCATCTGTGAAGCATAGTGGGTGTGTGGCGCCTCTATACTGGGCTATATCACGACGTAGCTCAAGCGAGCTTTGTCTACTGTGTTCAGCCCGGGCGAAATTGCTGTATCCGGTGCGACGGTAGTCGTCGCGCATCATGGGGCGCCCACGCGATCCGTAGATCGATCTTGATTGTCTTGCCTTATCCTCCAATATGTCTCGCAAGTCCGGGGCATTCCCCGCGGCTTCGTACTTTTCGAGCGGTGCCGGGGTACGGTTCTAGTGGAGGGCCTAGAGGCCTCTCTGTCGCGGCCACGAGGTGGTCGGTCAGCCGTATTGTGCGCTGGTGACGCAGGTTTATATGCCTCCTCCTCTAATCGAGGGAGCAGCTTCCGTTCGGGGTAGCTTTTGGAGGGGCGTTCGAGTTCATGCTCTTCGGCCGCAAGGACTTTGGTCCATCTGTCGGCTAGCAGATCTTGATCAGCTCTAAGCTGTTGCTGCTTTTTCTTTTGGCTGTTTGCCGTGGCCATAAGCCTGCGTTTAAAACGCCCTTGTTCGACGGGATCCTCAGGCACGATGAATTCGTCGTCATCGAGGCTTTCCTCGTCTCCGGAGGGAGGCATGAAATTATCATCCTCTACCTCTTTGTCCGCCGCTCTCTCATGGGGGCTGGCTTCTCCGTCCTCTGTCGCTGAATCTTCTTTGGAGGGGTTGTCTTCGCACTCTCCGGGTGTTATTATCTCCGTGCGGAATCTCCATTCTTGCTGTGGCGGATTTAGAGCGGCGCCACGACGCCGGCGCTTAGGCTGTTTCTTGGAGGAGTCTTCCTCCGCCGCTTCTCGCCATTCCCATCCTTTGGGATGTCCACCATGTATATGTCATATGACGAGGTGGTCTTCCAAAGGCCCCGTAGGCTTCGGTTCTTGGTCGCCTCCGCATCGCCATCCATACCGCCGATGTCTTTGAGTCGTAGTCTAGCATGTCGGTTAGATCGTCGACAGTGGCTATAAAGTGGGTGGTGGGTGGGCTTTGAATTTCGTCGTCCGCATCCCAACCATCCTGGCCGCAGTTCGGCCAGGGCTCTCCTGATAACGAGAGATACTTTAGCGAATTCAAGATGTCACCAAAAGGTGAGTGTTGAAAGATGTCCGCAGCGGTGAACTCCATGATCGGCGCCAGTCGGATTCGATTGGAGGGGGCGCGGGAGGTTCGGAGTCCGGCGAGGAGTCCGGCACCTCGGAGTCACAAGCTTCACAAGGGACAAGGTCAGTATTCGGCTCCATCGCCGTAGAGGTAGCAGCCCCCGAGGCGGTGTCTAGCCACCCATCCTCGATCTACGCAGCCGGCTCCGAGTTAAGGGTCGGAGCGTAATCGTGCTTGCCTGTGGCATCGTCCCGTAGCGAGCTAAATCATGCCCATCGTGATAAAGTGCGGCGCGCTCGGCTGTGGCTCGAATCCATCGAAGATCAAGTCTCCACGGATGTCAGCCGTGAAGTTCAGACTTCCAAATCTGACCTGATGGCCAGGGGCGTAGCTTTCAACCTGCTCCAGATGGCCAAGCGAATTGGCCCGCAGTGCAATGCCACCGAATACGAAGATCTGTCCGGGGAGAAATGTCTCACCCTGGACCGCGTCATTGTTGATGATCGAAGGAGCCATCAAGCCTACCAGTGACGACACAGAGGAACTCTCAATGAAAGCACCAATGTCGGTGTCAAAACCGGCGGATCTCGGGTAGGGGGTCCCGAACTGTGCGTCTAGGCGGATGGTAACAGGAGACAAGGGACATGATGTTTTTACCCAGGTTCGGGCCCTCTCGATGGAGGTAAAACCCTACTCCTGCTTGATTGATATTGATCATATGGTTAGTACAAGAGTGGATCTACTACGAGATCAAGGAGGCTAAACCTTAGAAGCTAGCCTATAGTATGATTGTTGCTGTGATCGTGTCCTACGGACTAAAACCCTCTGGTTTATATAGACACCGGAGAGGGCTAGGGTTACACAGAGTCGGTTACAATGGTAAGAGATCTACATATCAGTATTGCCAAGCTTGCCTTCCACGCCAAGGAAAGTCCCATCCGGGCACGGGACGAAGTCTTCAATCTTGTATCTTCATAGTCTTGGAGTCTGGCCGATGATGATAGTTTGGCTATCCGGACACCCCCTAGTCCAGGACTCCCTCACCTGGATTAGGGGGTATCCAGACTGCCGGACTATATACTTTGTCTGGACTATTGGAGCGTGAAGTTACAAGACTCAAGAATCCGTCCCGTGTCCGGATGGGACTCTCCTTTGCGTTGAAGACAAGCTTGGCGATCCGGATACTAGATTTCCCTTCTTGTAACCGACTCCATGTAAACCCTAGCCCTCTCTAGTGTCTATATAAACCGGAGGGTTTTAGTCCTTAGGGACAGAATCATAATCATCATAGGCTAGCTTCTAGGGTTTAGCCTCTTCGATCTCGTGGTAGATCAACTCTTGTACTACTCATATCATCAATATCAATCAAGCAGGAAGTAGGGTTTTACCTCCATCGAGAGGGCCCGAACCTCTGTAAAACATTGTGTCCCTTGCCTCCTATTACCATCGGCCTAACACGCATAGATCGGGACCCCCTACCCGAGATCCACCGGTTTTGACACCGACAGCGGCTGCGGTAGCGAGAGTTGCTCTTGCTTGACACGACATCCAATTTGGATACCGCGGTTGCGCGGGGGCGGAGACCGTCGAGGGGATGCCGGCTCCAACTTTACAGGGAGGAGCACCCCCGATGGTGGAGCCGGGTCATCGATGTGGACATAGAGCAACGAAGCATCAACTCCATCTGCTCCTCGAACTCGGCTGTCGGCGTCCTGGATATGGGGGTATCCAGCCCTGCCTGCCTACGGCCCACCACGTGGCTCCATCGATGGCCTGGTACGGCCCAGCTTCAGCATCAACGACACAAGACCCTCGCGAGGCGGACGATGCCAAGACCCCCAAGGGGACCGGCCTTACCAGGCTGGCTCCCGAGGGGCGGAGAGTTCTATGCAAGGTTTACCTCACGAGGCTCAGCTGATGTGAGCCATGACGACCAAGGCCAGGCGGGCGCCAGGCGGGCGCAGAGCACAGGTTTCCTCTTCAGTGCAAAGGAGGCAAGCCGTAGGCGCCGAGTCCCGAGGAATCATCCAAAGGTTTCCATGCTGGTGCAACGACACCAAGACCGCTAGGACGGCAGGACGGAGGTCATCGACGAGCCCACCGCGGCGTCATGACCAGAGGCTTTTCGCAGGCGAAGACTACTTTTATCAGGCTAAGCTGTACTACTTGTCCCCTTTCAAATCCATCCGTTGTGAGATCCCTTCCCGCCAACATTTGGGAAGAGGACCAAGGCCACTATGTAGGATCGAAAGTATGTCTAGAGGGGGGGTGATTAGACTACTTGACAATATAAAAATTCAGCCTTTTGATAAAGACAAGTTTTTGGCAGATTCACGATGATGATCAAGTCAAGTATCACCCTACACATGCAATTCTAGAGTATTGGCAGCGGAAAGTAAATTGCACATGTAGTAAAGAGAGGTGGAGAAGAGCAAACGCAATTTGGAGACACGGAGATTTTTCTCGTGGTTCCGATAGGTGGTGCTATCGTCAATCCACGTTGATGGAGACTTCAACCCACGGAGGGTAACGGCTGCGAGAGTCCACGGAGGGCTCCACCCACAAAGGGTCCACGAAGAAGCAACCTTGTCTGTGCCATCATGGCATACGCCCACGGAGGACTAGCCTTACTCGGGGTAGATCTTCACGACGTAGGCGATCTCCTTGCCCTTACAAACTTCTTGGTTCAACTCCACATCTCGACGGAGGCTCCCAAGCGACATCTAACCAATCTAGGAGGCACCACCCTCCAAAAGGTAATAGATGGTGTTGATGATGATGAACTCCTTGCTCTTGTGCTTCAAATGATAATCTCCCCAATACTCAACTCTCCTCACTAATTTGGCTGTGGTGGAAGAAAGGATTGAGTGGAAAGCAACTTGGGAAGGCTAGAAATCAAGTTTCATATGGTGGGAGTGGAGCAACTTGATCTCAACAGAAGGGTAGGTAGTTTTCTTCTCAGAAATGTAAGGTAGGAGTGGTAGTTCTTTTCGATGGCTCTCTCCACGAATGAAGAGGGGGTGGAGGGTATTTATAGCCTCCACACAAAATCCAACTGCTTACACATTTGACCAATCTCGGTCAGACCGAAGTTGACAACTCGGTGAGACCGAAAGTTCAAATCTTGTGAACGTTGGGATTTTTGGTGGGACCGAAAATACAATCTCGGTGAGTCCGATTCTTCCAAAGACTAGGGTTTACCAATCTCGGTGGGACCGACTTTATCATCTCGGTGACACCGATTTGATGACGTATGATTCTGAAGCTTGGCAACACTAGTTTCGTGAGACCGAGTTCGTAATCGGAAAATCCGAAATTTCTAGGGTTTGGCTTTGTGGTGAGGTGGTTCATCTCGGTGTGACTGAGTTTAGGGAATCGGTGGGACCGAGATTACTTATGAGTGTATAATGGAATGAAAGATTGCTGATGGTTTAGGAGATGTATCACTAAGCACTTTGAGCAACCAGATCATTAACATAACCTCATCCCTTTAATAGTATTGGCTTTCCTATAGACTCAATGTGATCTTGGATCACTAAACCAAAATGGAGTCTTGAGCTTTTGCCAATGCTTGCCTTAGCATTTTGAGGGTCCACTTCTTCACCATTGCCATACCCATATCACTGAACTTTCGAAATGATTCTCAAGAAACTATTAGTTCAATGATATATATGTTGTTATTAATTACCAAAACCACCCGGGATTAGTTGCACTTTCAATCTCCCCTTTTGGTAATTGATGACAACATATAGATCAAAGCTCGACAAAGGATATAATCAATGAATAATATCGTCGCTTTGAGAAGTATGTGATAAGCAAGAGCTCCCCTAAATTTGTGCATTATTTAAGATTTGCGCTTGAATGCAAATGCACAATCGATTAGGATCATGGGTCACTCTTCCATGTCACATACATCTTGGTGGAGCGCACAAAATGATAAAAATGAATAGCATGCACCCAATCACCAAGACATGAGTAAATGATCATACAAGATATGAATAGCATATGATAAGCATTAAGCACACATTAAGGCATAGTGCGACCAAGCACTCATCAAAGTAGAGCAAACGAGTATCAAACACACGGAATGTCTTGAAAAACTCAAAAGTATCTCAAAAGACCGCAAATAAACGAAAGAGCAAAAGCGAGCACTCTCTCTCGAAGTCCTATGATCTATACAATTTCTCCCCTTTGGCAACAAGTTACCAAAAGTTCAAAAGGTATAGAGCTAAACGTCACTGGGGACTCTGTGGCGGCTCCTATGCAGGTTGATGGAGTTGAGATGGCTGCATCTGCAAAAGCTTGGTGATGTCCTGCTTGCCGAGGAGTGGTCACTTTGGAGCTGGAGCTGAACCGATGGGGCTGTGGAGGTGCTTGAGGCTGTAGTCCCGTGTCATCCATGGAATAGCAGCCGATCGGGTCCGTAGGAACCGGAGCAGCTGTTCATAATCATCCTGAGTCTGGTGTCATCACATCGAATAGCAGCCGATCGGGTCTCAGTAGGAACCGGAGCAGCTGTTCATAATCATCCCGACTAGGTCATCCTGCATCTCACGCATGAGCTCTTCCTTCTCCTCTTTGCTTCCTCTATATCTGCCTCAAGCTTGTTGTGATGACTTGCACTTGATCGACTTCACATCCAGAGCATGGATCTTGTCTTCAACAATCCTCTCAAGACTCTCCTGAGACTACACAATGCTCGCCAGGCGTTGTTCAATCCTCTGGGTAGCTTCAAGGAGCTGCTTTCCAACACTCTTGGGTTTAGCTGCTGCTGCTGCTGCTTCCTTCTCAGCTTTGGCTTGCTTGGCAGCTTCACTCTTTGCTTGACCTTCAACTGACGTTGGGTCCTCCTCATCCATCACAACTTCATTGTCCTCATGCTCAGGCTGCAGTGGCAAGTGTGGTCTATCCAACAAGTAGGTGCCCGTGCCAAACTTGGCATTGATAAGCATCTGAATGTGCGGGGCAAATCCACATGACCTCTTCTGGTCTGCTGCAGTCCTCTTGATAGTCTCAACTATCAAATCCATCACCTTGAAAGGTGCCTTCTGATCAAGTATATGCAGCATGTTGATAGAATATCCTCTGATCATGCGATGATCTCCAGACTTGGGCATCAAGGTATGCCTCGTAATTATGTTTGTGGTAGGTAGACCTGCTCGAGATGATACTGAGAGCGAGCTTCCAGATTTCCACATCCTTAGTTGGTACCTCATTGTACATATTCTTCATAGACTCATGGTTCTTCTTGGGAATACCATAGACATCAACATCATCCTCTCTCTGCCTTTGGAGCATTCAGCAGTGCTGCCCATTCTTCAACAGTTGAAGAGAATCTTTGGCCTTGGTCATCCATGTGATCTTTCCATCGGGATAGAAATGAGTGTGGCATAGAATTGCATGATCATCTCATCATTCCAATCATCACGACCGACCAACAAAATCTGCAACACCACATGCGGTGAAGCTCTCATGCACATGTGGAAAGAAGTCTCTGTGCTCTTCACTATCAATGTATGCCCGGTCAACATAGCGAGTGTCTCGCAACAATGGGCTTCTTGTCCATAAGCACGATCTCATAGAAGTCCTGCTGCTCTCGGTGTGGAATCTTGGATCAACAGCAGTCCTTCTCCTCACAAACATATGGATCGCTTGTCTCCATAGCCCGAGACCTCTATCCTTTCTTTCCTTCATGTTTTCAGCTCGAGGATGAGCATCATTGTGAATTGGCAGTTTCGGAAGTTTCAAGAATCTGGTGCCTCATCATCGACTCATTGGTGGCACATTATCTTTCTTCTTCTCTGAAGCTGGGATGTTCTGACAGTTTTCTTGGGCTTGGCGTGAGGCTTGGCTTGAGCTGCCTTGACTGGAGCAGATGGCTTAGACTTTGAAGGTGCTCCGCCTCGATGGCATCACCCATGAACTTAGGCTTCTGAGGAGGAGGCTGGGGTGCTTCCTCATCCTCATCTTCTTCTGCTGCTTCATCATGCACAATCCTCTTCCTCTTGGAAGTTTTCTTCACCTTGCTTGAAGTTTCCTCTTCCATACTCAGTTTCTTAGCAACTGTGGACTTCTTCACTTTACTGGTGCCTTTCTTGGTTTGCTGCCCTTGATGCTCTTTGGCAACAACTTTCCTCTTTGGCTTGGAGGAGATCTCTTCCTCTGCAATGAAATCAGAATCTTCTTCATCAGATTTCCTCTTCTTTCTGGCCCTGGTGGCTGCAGGAGGCAAACCACTTGGTGTGCTCCTCTCACCATCATCTGAAAAGTTCTTGGCCTCGGGACTAGTGCACGCCTCGAATCTCAGCAATTGGTGACTCGGACCTGCTCGCTGTCCTTTGGCATCGACATGGTGACAACCCGTGAATAGATTAGGTGTAGGCGAGTAGAAGAGTTATCACAAACTGCAGAAGATTTTGCAAAAAAATGAGTTCAAATTTCAGTTTTAGGTTTTCACAGAATGCATTTCGGTCGACCGAGTTTAAAATTCGGTGAATCCAAGTGTCCAAATGTAACATTCACACCACTTTCGGTTGGACCAATGGGTTTCGGTCTGCCGAAAACACTAGGGTTTCACTAAATCCTCATTTCGTCGCACCGATTTGCACAACTTCGGTTGAACCGAAGGTGCAAGTAATGGCGAGGCCAAATCGATCATACCGAGAATGTAAAATCGGTCTCACCGAGATGTGTTTGGCGGAAACCTAACCCTAAAACTTTTACTTGAATTTCGTTCTAACGAACTAATCTGGTGTTAAGGAGGATCTCAAACGTGGCAAGATGCTAGGCAAACCAATCGTGCATAGAATCGGAGATGGGAGCACGAGAGGGATCGAAACTCACCCTAACTTGGTGGAGTTCCTTCACTGCCGCAACGGCGCGAGAGAATGTCCGTTGACGGCGACGGAGACGCTGGCGAGGGCGCCAAAGCGACAACGGAGACGATCCGGAGACCACGGCGGCGGCAGCAAGGGGTTTGGGGCGAGCGTTTTGAAGTAGGAATCAACGCGCTGCCCTCGGAGTATATATATACCCCTTAGCTGTCGGTGGGACCGAGTTGTAAAACTTCGGTGGCACCGAGATGGATAATCGCAGGCGATTACACATTTCGTCACGCCGAATTTGTAACTCGGTTTCACCGAGGTGAAAACCTAGATCAATCCAAGTGCTTTCGGTATGACCGAGTTTGAGTGGGTTGGTCGACCGAAATTACTTAGAAGGTTTTGGAAGTTTAGCCTTTGACGGATCGGTGGCTCGAGTGCTCCTCACTCGGTGTGTCCGAAAATGACTTGTTCAAAGTTTGTGATATAAGCATGAATAGAATTTGAGACAAGAAAGCATAGATAGCTAGGGAGGAACTTAGGCATTCTTGTCCATCCATTTGGTCGAAAAATCCAAAAGACCAAAGCAACAAATGGATGTCCTCGAATGGATAAAATTATGCATCCAACATGCTCACACAATAAGATAGCAAATGAAATATGTGTCAAACATGCACAAACAAAACACTAGCTACTATCACACAATTTGTCGATGACTAGGTCATCTTTATATGAGTATATTGACTTAGGAGTCAAATGAGAACATTTGATCATAGGTCATACTCATCGCTTAAGCACAAGTGGGGTTACCACTTTTACATAAAGCATTAATGTGTTCACATCATTTGAAGATGCTTTAGCTCAATTCTTTAGAGCAAAGCTCCCCTAGATGTGAGAACCCTTTTAAAGGGTCAAACTAACCTTGGGTTGTCGAGAAGACTTCATGTAGATGTTGAAGATGTGGATGCTCAATGTTGATGAAGATCATCAAGAGTTGGGAGCAATCCTTTGGATTCGGGCACTTTCAATACCTACATGGGTTAGTCCCACAAGGAACAAACAAAGATATCCATGGACATAGATTGAAGTTCACAAATGATGATGTCCATGAAAACAATGATTACCTTGTCCCTTGACTTACCAACAAGAGGGTTTGTGACTCCATGAACTAGTGCAAGATGTGGAAGTTGATTGCACAAGTTCTTGCCAAAATGAATGTGAGTGAAGTATGTTGGCGGAGTCACCCTCAAGAACTCTCTAGTTCTTCTTCTTCGGGATCCACATCATCTTGATGGGAATCCTTGGGGTAGTAGTTGAGCTTGACGAAGTAGAACTTGACGTTTCCTTGGGAACCCACTTGACCATGGCTTTAGGTGCTCCAATAAATGCATCAATCTCCTCTTGAAGCTTGTCCTTGCCTTTTAGCTTGTGGTCTTGTGATGGAAGGTCATCTTGAGCTTGTTCCACATTGGAAGAAGTAGGATCATACTTCTCCTTTTGAGAAACAAACTTTGGAGTGGGATATTGACCTTCTTCCCATTCAACACCCTCGGCGTTGAACTTTCGCTCAAAACCAATTCCTTGATTCTTCCGGTGCCTTCCTTGCTTGCGAACAATTTCCTCAAAGTTCTTGCTTCCGGCAAGGCTCTTGTAGACACCTTTCTCTATAATCCCTTTCAATAAACTATTTTCTTGCTCAAGTGTAACTTGGCTTGAAACATTGTTAGTGGAATCAAGAGAACTACTAGAGGTAACAATATTGGATTTAGCATGGTTATTGTTACTACTAGATGAAGAATTTTTCTTATGCTTGTCATGCTTAGTTTTAATAGGTGGCAAGAAATTAGACAAGAGAAGTCGTTTGGCAAGATATGAAGAACTCTTCTTTCGAAGATCGTCATTGATTGCTTTTAGAAACTCATGTTCTTGCTCTAGATTGAGCTTCTCGAAGCGTAGCTTCTCATGAGATCTTAGGAGCTCTCTATGATCTTCTTGAGTTGTTTCATGAGCTAACTTAAGAGTGTTTAGTTCTTTAGTTAAGCGCTCAATCTCCTTCATAGCATTGTCATTCGACTCTTCTCGACTATAAAGACTACTAGCATGTTCATCATTACTAGGCTCACTAGATTTGTCATGTAAAGCTCATCTTCACCAAGCAAGTCATCCTCATCACTATCAAAGTCAATGAATTCAGGTGTGATACCTTGGGGCCTTTTGCCATGAAGCATCTTCCAATTCCCTCATTTGGTGAATCAAATAAGTCATAGGAGTTGGAGTTGGAGGATACGAGAGCAAGACCGCAACACCTTCATCTTGACTGTAGTCGGAGTTGGAGTGATAGCTTCTTTCGGAGTGATTGTCTGAGTCGGAGCGGAGACCCATTCACCTACATGAGCTTGATGTTTTCTTCTTGTGTAGCTCCTTGATGACTTGTCTTTCCTCTCCTAATCCTTGCTTCTCCGAGAGGATCTTCGCTCATAACGATCATCTCTACTCCTTCTCTCTTTCGAGGTGACTCTTCTCTTGAGCTTCTTCTTCTTGGAGATTCTTCTCTTCTCTTGTGGGGAGCGAACACTCATTTGAGTAGTGTCCGGTCTTCCACAATTGTAGCAGATTCGATCACGACTAGAAGATCTCTTTTCATCATATGATCTAGACTTTGAGCTTCTTTCCTTGCTTCTACTCTTGTAGAATTTGTTGAAGTTCTTCACCATTAGGCTTATCTCTTCATTGGAAACTAGCTTGTCACTTGAGGTTGTGGGAGCATCACTTGTAGCTTTGTAAGCACCACTTGACTTGTTGTGAAGCTCTTCCTTATCTTTAAGTGTCATCTCATGAGCAACAATTCTTCCAATGACTTGGTAGGCTTGAGATTCTTGTAGTTTGGCATCATTTGGATCAAAGTGCACACGGTGTCATACTTTCCATCCAAAGCTCTGAGAATCTTCTTGATGATGAATCGGTCGGTCATTTCTTCGCTTCCTAAGCCGGCAATCTCATTTGTGATGAGAGCAAGCCTAGAGTACATTTCAGCGACTCCTTCACCTTCCTTCATCTTGAACTTGTCAAGTTGACCTTGAAGAACATCTAGCTTTGATTCCTTCACGGACTCGGTACCTTCGTGCATTTCGACCAAAGTATCCCAAATCTCTTTTGCATTCTCAAGACGGCTGATTTTGTTGAACTCCTCGGGACACAAAGCATTGAAGAGAATGTCACAAGCTTGAGCATTGTTTTGCAACATCCGCAATTCATCCGCTGTAGCTTCACGATCCGGAACTTTTCCTTCCTCAAGAATTCACCTTGCAAACCAACACAAATAATGCCCCATGCGGCGGGGTTATGTCCAAGAATATGCATTTTCATTTTATGCTTCCAACTAGCAAAGTTTGAACCATCAAAGTAAGGACCTCTACGAAAATTACCCTCACTAGACGCCATACTCTCCTAGGTTGTGAAACCAAGCTTATGGAGTCCAATGCAATGGAAACCAATACAATGGAGACCAAAGCTCTGATACCACTTGTAGGATCGAAAGTATGTCTAGAGGGGGGTGATTAGACTACTTGACAATATAAAATTCAGCCTTTTGATAAAGACAAGTTTTTGGCAGATTCACGATGATGATCAAGTCAAGTATCACCCTACACATGCAATTCTAGAGTATTGGCAGCGGAAAGTAAATTGCACATGTAGTAAAGAGAGGTGGAGAAGAGCAAACACAATTTGGAGACACGGAGATTTTTCTCGTGGTTCCGATAGGTGGTGCTATCGTCAATCCACGTTGATGGAGACTTCAACCCACGGAGGGTAACGGCTGCGAGAGTCCACGGAGGGCTCCACCCACGAAGGGTCCACGAAGAAGCAACCTTGTCTATGCCATCATGGCATACGCCCACGGAGGACTAGCCTTACTCGGGGTAGATCTTCACAAGTAGGCGATCTCCTTGCCCTTACAAACTTCTTGGTTCAACTCCACATCTCGACGGAGGCTCCCAAGCGACACCTAACCAATCTAGGAGGCACCACCTCCAAAAGGTAATAGATGGTGTTGATGATGATGAACTCCTTGCTCTTGTGCTTCAAATGATAATCTCCCCAACACTCAACTCTCCTCACTGATTTGGCTGTGGTGGAAGAAAGGATTGAGTGGAAAGCAACTTGGGAAGGCTAGAAATCAAGTTTCATATGGTGGGAGTGGAGCAACTTGATCTCAACACAAGGGTAGGTAGTTTTCTTCTCGAAATGTAAGGTAGGAGTGGTAGTTCTTTCGATGGCTCTCTCCACGAATGAAGAGGGGGTGGAGGGTATTTATAGCCTCCACACAAAATCCAACTGTTACACATTTGACCAATCTCGGTCGGACCGAAGTTGACAACTCGGTGAGACCGAAAGTTCAAATCTTGTGAACGTTGGGATTTTCGGTGGGACCGAAAATACAATCTCGGTGAGTCCGATTCTTCCAAAGACTAGGGTTTGCCAATCTCGGTGGGACCGACTTTATCATCTCGGTGACACCGATTTGATGACGTATGATTCTGAAGCTTGGCAACACTAGTTTCGGTGAGACCGAGTTCAGAATCGGAAAATCTGAAATTTCTAGGGTTTGGCTTTGTGGCTGAGGTGGTTCATCTCGGTGTGACTGAGTTTAGGGAATCGGTGGGACTGAGATTACTTATGAGTGTATAATGGAATGAAAGATTGCTGATGGTTTAGGAGATGTATCACTAAGCACTTTGAGCAACCAGATCATTAACATAACCTCATCCCCTTTTAATAGTATTGGCTTTCCTATAGACTCAATGTGATCTTGGATCACTAAACCAAAAATGGAGTCTTGAGCTTTTGCCAATGCTTGCCTTAGCATTTTGAGGGGTCCACTTCTTCAGTCATTGCCATACCCATATCACTGAACTTTCTGAAATGATTCTCAAGAAACTATTAGTTCAATGATATATATGTTGTTATTAATTACCAAAACCACCCGGGGATAGTTGCACTTTCACACTATAAATAGGACTAGCCACCACTGTAGGAAGAAAGGACAAGTAGAACTAGCACACACCACACCAGCTCAAGAACACCTCGCCTCCTGAGGCCAGTTCATCCACTGTACTAGTTCATCCTCGGCCCTTCAAGGCAATCCACCAAAACACTAGAGTAGGGTATTACACCGCAAGGTGGCCCGAACTAGGATAAACTGATGTGTCTCTCTGTCTCTTTGAGCTTGGCGCGCTAGGCTTAGGAGGATCATGAGTAGGCAGGCTGGGTAGGTTGAGATCTCCGCACACAGCCCAGAGTTCGAACCTCTCAAGGGTTTGCAGATCCCTTAATCCGACATTTGGCGCGCCAGGTAGGGGTGCATTGGCTCTTCTCTTCCGTCGATCGAACCACCACCACTCTGACACCTCCATTGCCGACGCACGCCGGGCTTGCACCGAGCGTCGGGCCGCAGTCGCCGCCCGCGTCGCTCAGACGGCTCCGGCGGGTGACGGCTATGCCCGTCGCGCCCCGTCTCCTGTGGCCAACACCGCCACGGGCCCTGTCAGCCACGAGCAGCAAGCTTCATCATTGCACCCGTCAGTGCGCCGTGATGGGTGCACCGCTACTCTATCACTGACCCAGCAGCTTCCTCATCCCACGCGCGTTGCGGCCAAGTGGATGCGCAGGTCGCTCCGCTCATGACGCGGGAGCTCCTTCGCTACCGCCCGGTTGGTGACCTCTACGAGGAGTGGCTCGAGCGGATCGCTGAGCTCGTTAGCGTCGCGCAAGGGGGCTCCGCCGAGCCAGCTCGCTCGCTGCCTCAGCAACCACCTGCACCGGCTCGGGAGGACGTGAGCTGCCAGGTAGTGCAGCGTCCCCAAGGAGAAGCGCGTGCTTCCAAAGACCCAGCAGACAGCCCACGCGCCCAGCAGAGGTGGCGGTGCACGTGCACCAAGACCAGCTTCCGCCCCCTCGAAGACCTCCGGTGGCCACGGCAGGATGCCACGCGTTCACTCCGGAGCTCTGCAACGTCGTCGAGCTAAGCAAGTTCAAGCCTGACCTGCCTCCACGCTACGACGGCACCGCCGACCCCGCCGAGTTCCTGCAACTCTACGAGTTGAGCATCAAGGCGGCCAGTGGCTACAAGAAGATCATGGCAAACTAGTTCTCAATGGCCCTCAAGGATGGCGCGCGTTCTTGGCTCCTGAACCTGACCGAGGGGTCGGTTTCTTCCTGGGAGGAGATGCGCAGCTGCTTCATCGCCAACTTCCAGGGCACTCGCAAACGTCCACCAGCCGCGGGTGACCTGTGTCGCATCAAGAAGCAACCTGGAGAGACACTGCAAAAGTATATCCAGCGCTTCAACAATGTTCGCCTCAAGATCCCCAAGGTGTCGGACGAGGCCATAATTTCAGTGTTCACTGATGGCGTCCGTGATATCACTATGAAGGAAGAGCTCACCATCCATGAGGATCTCTGCACCGCTCTAGAGATGTTCAACATGGCGAACAAGTGCGCAAGGGCTGAGGAGGGATGTCTCTCCCTCCTCGAGCTCCCCGATGCAGATCCAGAAGACAAGAAGGCCAATACCAAAGACGTGAAGTGCAAGGGTCCAGCCGTGCTTGCGGCCAAACCAGAGACGAAGTGCAGCTGCGACCAACCCTAGTCATCCAAGAGCAACCGGCCATTCTGCGTCTTCCACAATGTTCACAACCACAACACCAACGACTATCAGGAGCTCAGGGCCCTCCGGGACGGGCGCCTTGGTCGACGCCCCAAGTGCAACGATCGAGGCTACGGTCGTGGAGGCGGCCGGGGTGGAGGATGCTAGGACGGACGCGACCATCGTCAGGAGTGGCGCGACCAGCCTCATGAGGACCGCTGGCAGGGCCAGCCTCGCGAGGGCGCCTGGAGGAAGCAACCTCGTGAGGAGCACCCTCAGGGCAATGTAGCTCTGCCTCCTCTACCTCCACCGCCAAGAAGGAATGAAGATCATGTTGGGGAACGTAGTAATTTCAAAAAAATTCCTATGCACACGCAAGATCATGGTGATGCATAGCAACGAGAGGGGAGAGTGTTGTCCACGTACCCTCATAGACCGTAGGCGGAAGCGTTATGACAATGCGGTTGATGTAGTCGTATGTCCTCACGATCCGACCGATCCAAGTACCGAACGTACGGCACCTCCGAGTTCAGCACACGTTCAGCTCGATGACGATCCCCGGACTCCGATCCAGCAGGGTGTCGGGGATGAGTTTTGTCAGCACGACGGCGTGGTGACGATGATGATGTTCTACCGACACAGGGCTTCGTCTAAGCACCGCAACGATACGACCGAGGTGGAATATGGTGGAGGGGGGCACTGCACACGGCTAAGGAACGATCACGAAGATCAACTTGTGTGTCATGGGGTGTCCCCCTGCCCCCGTATATAAAGGAGCAAGGGGGAGGGGGCCGCCGGCCAAGGGAGGGCGCGCCAGGGAGGAGTCCTACTCCCACCGGGAGTAGGACTCCCTCCTTTCCTAGTCCAACTAGGAGAGGGGAAGGAAGGGAAGGAGAAGGAGAAGGAAGGAGAGGGAGAAAAAGGAGGAAAGGGGGGCGGCCCCCTAGTCCAATTCGGTTTGGGCTAGGGGGGCCGCGCGCCCTGCCTCCTCTCTTCCACCACTTGGCCCATGAGGCCCATTACTTCTTCCTCGTATTCCCGTAACTCCCCGGTACCCCCGAAAATACCCGAATCACTCGGAACCCTTCCGATGTCCGAATATAGTTGTCCAATATATCGATCTTTATGTCTCGACCATTTCGAGACTCCACGTCATGTCCCCGATCTCATCCGGGACTCCGAACTCCTTCGGTACATCAAAACTCATAAACTCATAATATAACTGTCATTGTAACATTAAGCGTGCGGACCCTACGGGTTCGAGAACTATGTAGACATGACTTAGAACAGTTTCCGGTCAATAACCAATAACGGAACCTGGATGCTCATATTGGCTCCTACATATTCTATGAAGATCTTTATCGGTCAAACCGCATAACAACATACGTTGTTCCCTTTGTCATTGGTATGTTACTTGCCCGAGATTCGATCATCGGTATCCAATACCTAGTTCAATCTCGTTACCGGAAAGTCTCTTTACTCGTTACGTAATGCATCATTCCGTAACTAACTCATTAGCTACATTGCTTGCAAGGCTTATAGTGATGTGCATTACCGAGAGGGCCCAGTCAATCACATCATTCTCCTAATCATGTGATCCCATTAATCAAATGACAACTCGTGTCTATGGTTAGGAAACTTAACCATCTTTGATTAACGAGCTAGTCAAGTAGAGGCATACTAGTGACACTATGTTTGTCTATGTATTCACACATGTAATATGTTTCCGGATAATACAATTCTAGCATGAATAATAAACATTTAACATGAAATAAGGAAATAAATAATAACTTTATTATTGCCTCTAGGGCATATTTCCTTCAGATCACCACCAGGACGAGGGGGCTGGGGGCTTCCAGGAGCCTTGAGCCATCGCCTGCATCTTGGGCGGCTGATACGTCTCCAACGTATCTATAATTTTTGATTGTTCCATGCTATTATATTACCCCTTTTGGATGTATATGGGCTTTATTTTACACATTTATATCATTTTTGGGACTAACCTACTAACCGGAGGCCCAACCCATATTCTTTGTTTTTGCCTATTTCGGTATTTCGAAGAAAAGGAGTATCAAACGGAGTCCAAACGGAATGAAACCTTCGGGAGCGTGATTTTTGGAACAAACGTGATCCGGAGAGCTTGGAGTGTAAGTCAAGAAGCTTCCGAGGGGCCCACGAGATAGGCCCCCCCCCCCCCGTAGGGCGCGCCCCCTGTCTCGTGGGCCCCTCAATGCCACCGACGCATTTCTTCCTCCTATATATACCTATGTACCCCGAAAACATCCAGAAGCACCACGAAACACAATTTCCACCGCCGTAACCTTCTGTATCCGCGAGATCCCATCTTGGAGCCTTCGCCGGCACTCTGCCGGAGGGGGAATCAACCACGGAGGGCCTCTACATCAACATCCTTGCCCCTCCGATAAGTTGTGAGTAGTTTACCACAGACCTACGGGTCCATAGTTATTAGCTAGATGGCTTCTTCTCTCTTCTTGGATCTCAATACAATGTTCTCCCCCTCTCTTGTGGAGATCTATTCGATGTAAACTCTTTTTGCAGTGTGTTTGTCGAGATCTGATGAATTTGTGGGTTTATGGTCAAGTTTATCTATGAATAATATTTGAATCTTCTCTGAATTCTTTTATGTATGATTGAGTTATCTTTCAAGTCTCTTCGAATTGTCAGTTTGGTTTGGCCTACTAGATTGGTCTTTCTTGCCATGGGAGAAGTGCTTAGCTTTGGGTTCAATCTTGCGGTATTCTTACCCAAAGGATGTAAAGGGTTGCAAGACACGTATTGTATTGTTGCCATCGAGGATAACAAGATGGGGTTTATATCATATTGCATGTGTTTATCCCTCTACATCATGTCATCTTGCTTAATGCGTTACTCTGTTCTTATGAACTTAATACTCTAGATGCAAGCAGGAGTCGGTCGTTGTGTGGAGTAATAGTAGTAGATGCAAGCAGGAGTCGGTCTACTTGTTATGGATGTGATGCCTATATACAAGATCATGCCTAGATAATCTCATAACTATGCGCTTTTCTATCAATTGCTCGACAGTAATTTGTTCACCCACCGTAATACTTATGCTATCTTGAGAGAAGCCTCTAGTGAAACCTATGGCCCCCGGGTCTATCTCTTATCATATTTGCTTTCAATCTACCTTTATTTGCATCTTTACTTTTTGCATCTATATTACAAAATACCAAAAATATATTTATCTTATCATACTATCTTTATTAGATCTCACTTTCGCAAGTAGCCGTGAAGGGATTGACAACCCCTTTATTGCGTTGGTTGTGAGTTCTTGTTTGTTTGTGTAGGTGCGTGGGACTTTTGAGGAGCCTCCTACAGGATTGATACCTTGGTTCTCAAAACTGAGGGAAATACTTACGCTACACTTTGTTGCATCACCCTCTCCTCTTCAAGGAAAACCAACGCAAGCTCAAGACGTAGCAGCGGCTCATAGGCCCCGGCTTCCCACTGCATCATCAAGCAGTTCACGCACGAGGTGAACGCAACACTCCCCAAGCCTGAAGCAACTCGCCCTCTTAGGTGGTCCAAGTGCACCATCACCTTTGACTCCTCAGACAAGCTCAAGTGCGCGGCCACTGCTGCCGCGCTCCCTATGCTTTGCTCCCCCATCATCAGCAACATGGTCATCACCAAGACTCTCATTGATGGTAGAGCAGGGTCAATGTTCTGTCTGTTAAGATGTTCGACAGGCTCCAAGTGCCATACTACCAGCTTCACCCAACCAAGCCATTTTCAGGAGTGACCGACGGTTCTACACACCCGATAGGGCAGGTTCGCCTCCCTCTCACCTTCGGTGAGCGCAACAACTACCACACTGAGCTCATCGACTTCGACGTCACCAACATCCGCCTGCCCTACAACGCAATCCTAGGGTACTAAGCACTGGCCAAGTTCATGGCGGCTATGCACCACAGCTACAATGTCCTCAAGATGCCAGGAAGCTGCGGCGTCATCACAGTCGCGTGTCAAGAGAAGGATGCGGTGTGCTCCCTCGAGCGCGCCTTCCAGGCTGCAGCAGTCGAGAACATTGAAGACGAGGACGGTGCCCTCCCTCCTGAGGTTGCCCCCAAGACGAAGATGCTGCAGCTGGGACAGGGGTCTCATGAGGAAACATCGCTCGAGGCTGCTGCGCTGAGCCTCGCGTCCCCGGACGCGGTACCTGTTGGGGAACGTAGTAATTTCAAAAAATTTCCTACGCACATGCAAGATCATGGTGATGCATAGCAACGAGAGGGGAGAGTGTTGTCTACGTACCCTCGAGACCAAGCGGAAGCGATCACAACGTAGAGGAAGTAGTCGACGCTCTCCTCGCGATCCGACCGATCCCGCGCCGTTACTCCGGCGCCCAGTTCTTGACACACGACAGCTCGATGACGCCCCTCACTCCGATCTAGCCGAGTGTCGAGGGAGAGTTTCACAAGACGACGGCGGCAGGACGATCTTGATGTTCTATCGGCGCAGGGCTTCGCTTAAGCTTCATGACGATATGACCGAGGTGGAATATGGTGGAGGGGGCACCGACACGGCTAAGGAACGATCCGTAGATCAAACTTGTGTGTCTAGGGTGCCCCCTGCCCCGTATATAAAGGAGCGAGGGGAGGTGCGGCCGGCCCAAGGGAGGCTTGCGGAGGAGTCCTACTCCCACCGGGAGTAGGACTCCCCCCCCTTTCCTAGTTGGAGTAGGATTGGGGGAGGGGGAAGAGAGAAGGGGGGGCGCCGCCCCCCTCTCCTTGTCCTATTCGGACTAGGGGGGGAGGGGGCGCGCGGCCACCCCTGGCCGGCCCTTCCTCTTCTCCCTCGTGGCCCACTAAGGCCCAATGGCCCCCGGGAGGGTTCCGGTAACCCCCCGGTTTTCCGATAAAATCCCGATTTCACCCGGAACCATTCCGAACTCCAAATATAGGCTTCCAATATATCAATCTTTATGTCTCGACCATTTCGAGACTCCTCGTCATGTCCGTGATCACATCCGGGACTCCGAACTTCTTCGTACATCAAAATACATAAACTCATAATATAACTTGATCCATCGAAACCTTAAGCGTGCGGACCCTACGGTTCGAGAACAATGTAGACATGACCGAGACACGCTCTCGGTCAATAACCAATAGCGGACCTGGATGCCCATATTGGTTCCTACATATTCTACGAAGATCTTTATCGTTCAGACCGCATAACAACATACGTTGTTCCTTTGTCATCAAGTATGTTACTTGCCCGAGATTCGATCATCGGTATCCAATACCTAGTTCAATCTCGCTATCGCAAGTCTCTTTACTCGTTCCGTAATACATCATCTCACAGCTAACTCATTAGTTGTAATGCTTGCAAGGCTTCAGTGATGTGTATTACCGAGAGGGCCCAGAGATACCTCTCCGACAATCGGAGTGACAAAACCTAATCTCAAAATACGCCAACCCAACATCTACCTTTGGATACACCTGTAGTACTCCTTTATAATCACCCAGTTACGTTGTGACGTTTGGCAGCACCCAAAGTGTTCCTCCGGTAAACGGGAGTTGCATAATCTCATAGTTCTTGGAACATGTATAAGTCATGGATAAAAGCAGAGCAACATACTAAACGATCGTGTGCTAAGCTAATGGAATGGGTCATGTCAATCGATCATTCTACTAATGATGTGACCTTGTTAATCAAATAACAACTCTTTGTTCATGGTTAGGAAACATAACCATCTTTGATTAACAAGCTAGTTTAGTAGAGGCATACTAGTGACATATTGTTTTGTCTATGCATTCACACATGTATCATGTTTCCGGTTAATACAATTCTAGCATGAATGATAAACATTTATCATGAAATAAGGAAATAAATAATAACTTTATTATTGCCTCTAGGGCATATTTCCTTCAGTCTCCCACTTGCACTAGAGTCAATAATCTAGATTACATAGTAATGATTCTAACACCCATGGAGTCTTGGTGTTGATCATGTTTTGCTCGTGGAAGAGGCTTAGTCAACGGGTCTGCTACATTCAGATCCGTATGTATCTTGCAAATCTCTATGTCTCCCACCGACTAAATCCGGATGGAATTGAGCGCCTCTTGATGTGCTTGGTCCTCTTGTGAAATCTGGATTCCTTTGCCAAGGCAATTGCTCCAAGATTGTCACGAAGATTTTCATTGGACCCGATGCACTAGGTATGACACCTAGATCGGATATGAACTCCTTCATCCGACTCCTTCATTAGCTGCTTCCGAAGCTGCTATGTACTCGCTTCACATGTAGATCCTGCCACGACGCTTTGTTTAGAACTCGCACCAACCGACAGCTCCTTCGCTTAGTGTAAATACGATCCGGTCTGCGATTTAGAATCGTCGGATCAGTGTCAAAGCTTGCATCAACGTAACTGCCATTCACGATGAGCTCTTTGTCACCTCCATATACGAGAAACATATCCTTAGTCCTTTTCGTATTTCAGATGTTCTTGATGCTGTCCAATGATCCACTCGATTACTTTGGTACCTCCTGCTAAGCTTATAGCAAGGCACACATCAGTCTGGTACACAAGATTGCATACATGATAGAGCCTATGGCTGAAGCATAGGGAACATCTTTCATTTCTCTCTATCTTCTCGCAGGTGGTCGGGCATTGAGTCTTACTCAACTTCACACCTTGTAACACGTGCAAGAACCCTTTCTTTGCTTGATCCATTTTGAACTTCTTCAAAATTTTGTCAAGGTATGTGCTTTATGAAAGTCCAATTAAGCGTCGTGATCTATCTCTATAGATCTTAATGCCCAATATGTAAGCAGCTTCACCGAGGTCTTTCATTGAAAAACTCTTATTCAAGTATCCCTTTATGCTATCCAGAATTCTATATCATTTCCGATCAGCAATATGTCATCTACATATAATATCGTAAATGCTACTGAGCTCCCACTCACTTTCTTGTAAATACAAAGCTTCTCCAAAAGTCTCAGATGAACCCAAATGCTTTGATCACACTATCAAAGTGTTTATTCCAACTCCGAGATGCTTGCACCAGTCCATAAATGGATCGCTGGAGCTTGCACACTTTGTTAGCTCCTTTGGATCGATAAAACCTTCGGTTGCATCATATACAACTCTTCTTCCGTAAATCCATTCAGAATGCGTCTTTACATCCATTTGCCAAATTTCATAATCATAAAATGCGGCAATTGCTAACATGATTCGGACAGACTTAAGCATCGCTACGGGTGAGAAGGTCTCATCGTAGTCAATCCCTTGAACTTGTCGAAAACCCTTTGCGCATAAGTCGAGCTTTGTAGACAATAATATTACCGTCTGCGTCGGTCTTCTTCTTGAAGATCCACTTGTTTTCTATTGCTTGCCGACCCTCGGGCAAGTCAACCAAAGTCCATACTTTGTTTTCATACATGGATCCCATCTCGATTTCATGGCCTCAAGCCATTTTATGGAATCTGGGCTCACCATCACTTCTTCATAGTTCGAGGTTCATCATGATCTAGTAGCATGATTTCCGTAACAGGATTACCGCACCACTCAGTGCGGATCTTACTCTGGTTGATCTACGAGGTTCAGAGTAACTTGATCTGAAGTTTCATGATCAATATCATCAACTTCCTCACTACTTGGTGTAGATGTCTCGTAAACCGGTTTCTGCGATTTAACTACTTTCAAGTAAGGGAGAAGGTACAATTACCTCATCAAGTTCTACTTTCCTCCCACTCACTTCTTTCGAGAGAAACTCCTTCTCTAGAAAGGATCCATTCTTAGCAACAAATGTCTTGCCTTCGGATCTGTGATAGAAGGTGTACCCATCTGTCTCCTTTGGGTATCCTATGAAGACACATTTCTCCGATTTGGGTTCGAGCTTATCAGGTTGAAGTTTTTTCACATAAGCATCGCATCCCCAAACTTTAAGAAACGACAACTTTGGTTTCTTGCTAAACTACAGTTCATAAGGTGTCGTCTCAACGGATTTCGACGGTGTTCTATTCAGTGTGAATGCGGCCGTCTCTAGAGCATAACCCCAAAACGATAGCGGTAAATCTGTAAGAGACATCATAGATCGTGTAGGATCGGAAGTATGTCTAGAGGGGGGGTGATTAGACTACTTGACAATTTAAAAGTTTAGCCTTTTGATTAGGACAAGTTTTTAGCAAGTTCACAATGATGACCAAGTCAAGTATCACCCTACACATGCAATTCTAGAGTTATGGCAGCGGAAAGTAAATTGCACATGTAGTAAATAGAGGTGGAGAAGAGCAAACGCAGTTTGGAGACACGGAGATTTTTCTCGTGGTTCCGATAGGTGGTGCTATCGTCAATCCACGTTGATGGAGACTTCAACCCACGGAGGGTAACGGCTGCGAGAGTCCACGGAGGGCTCCACCCACGAAGGGTCCACGAAGAAGCAACCTTGTCTATGCCATCATGGCTTACGCCCACGGAGGACTAGCCTTACTCGGGGTAGATCTTCACGAAGTAGGCGATCTCCTTGCCCTTACAAACTTCTTGGTTCAACTCCACATCTTGACGGAGGCTCCCAAGCGACACCTAACCAATCTAGGAGGCACCACCTCCAAAAGGTAATAGATGGTGTTGGTGATGATGAACTCCTTGCTCTTGTGCTTCAAATGATAATCTCCCCAACACTCAACTCTCCTCACTGATTTGGCTGTGGTGGAAGAAGGATTGAGTGGAAAGCAACTTGGGAAGGCTAGAAATCAAGTTTCATATGGTGGGAGTGGAGCAACTTGATCTCAACACAAGGGTAGGTAGTTTTCTTCTCGAAATGTAAGGTAGGAGTGGTAGTTCTTTCGATGGCTCTCTCCACGAATGAAGAGGAGGTGGAGGGTATTTATAGCCTCCACACAAAATCCAACTGCTACACACATTTGACCAATCTCGGTCGGACCGAAGTTGACAACTCGGTGAGACCGAAAGTTCAAATCTTGTGAACGTTGGGATTTTCGTGGGACCGAAAATACAATCTCGGTTAGTCCGATTCTTCCAAAGACTAGGGTTTGCCATTCTCGGTGGGACCGACTTTATCATCTCGGTGACACCGATTTGATTACGTATGTTCTGAAGCTTGGCAACACTAGTTTCGTGAGACCGAGTTTGGAATCGGAAAATCCGAAATTACTAGGGTTTGGGTATATGGTGAGGTGGTTCATCTCGGTGGGACTGAGTTTATGGAATCGGTGGGACCGAGATTACTTATGAGCATATGTTGGAATGAAAGATTGCTCGATGTTTGGGAGATAGATCACTAAGCACTTTGAGCAACTAGATCATCAACATAACCTCATCCCCTTTAATAGTATTGGCTTTCCTATGGACTCAATGTGATCATGGATCACTAAACCAAAATGGAGTCTTGAGCTTTTGCCAATGCTTTCCTTAGCATTTTGAGGGTCCACATCATCACTCATTGCCATACCCATATCAATGAACTTTCTGAAATATTCTCAAGAAACAATTAGTTCAATGATATATATGTTGTTATTAATTACCAAAACCACCCGGGATTAGTTGCACTTTCAATCTCCCCTTTTGGTAATTGATGACAACATATAGATCAAAGCTTCGACAAATGATATAATCAATGAATAATATCGTCGCTTTGAGAAGTATGTGATAAGCAAGAGCTCCCCTAAATTTGTGCATTATTTAAGATTTATGCTTGAATGCAAATGCACAATCGATTAGGATCATGGGTCACTCTTCCATGTCACATACATCTTGGTGGAGCGCACAAAATGATAAGAATGAATAACATGCACCCAATCACCAAGACATGAGTAAATGATCATACAAAATATGAATAGCATATGATAAGCATTAAGCACACATTAAGCATAGTATGATCAAGCACTCATCAAAGTAGAGCAAACGAGTATCAAACACACGGAATGTCTCGAAAACTCAAAAGTATCTCAAAGAAAACCGCAAACGAAAGAGCAAAAGCGAGCACTCTCTCTCGAAGTCCTATGATCTATACAATTTCTCCCCTTTGGCAACAAGTTACCAAAAGTTCGAAGGTATAGAGCTAAGCGCCACTAGGGACTCTGCTGGCGGCTCTGTGCGGGTCGATGGAGTGGAGATAGCTGCATCCGCAAAGGCTTCTGCCAAGTCGTGGAGCTGGAGGAGGACACCGGAGCTGGAGCTGGAACTGATGGAGCTGTGGGAGGTGCTGATGTAGTAGCCCTGGGGTCTGTCACTGGAATAGCAGCTGATCTTGGCTTTGTGGGAACCTGAGCAGGCTGCTCATAATCATCCTGGACCAAATCATCTTCCATCTCCTTCATGAGCTCTGCCTTCTCCCTCTTGGCTTCCTCAATATCTGCCTCAAGCTTGTTGACGGTGACCTGCACTTCAGTCAGCTTGACATCCAGAGCATGGAACTTGTCTTCAACTATCCTCTCAAGACTCTCCTGAGACTGTACTATGCTGGCCAGGCGTAGTTAAATCCTCTGGGTAGCTTCAAGAAGTTGTTCTCCAACGCTCTTGGGTTTTGCTGCTGCTGCTGCAGCTTCCTTCTCAGCTTTGGCTTGTTTGGCAGCTTCAGACTTAGCTTGTCCTTCAACAGATGTGGGATCATCCTCTGTCATCACAACTTCATTGTCCTCATGTTCAGGCTGCAGTGGCAAGTGGGGTCTATCCAACAAGTAGGTGTCCGTGCCAAACTTGGCATTGATGAGCATCTGAATGTGCGGAGCAAACCCACATGACCTCTTTCAGTCTCGCTGCTGTCCTCTTGATAGTCTCAACTATCAGGTCCATCACCTTGAAAGGTGCCTTCTGATCTAGAATATGCAGCATGTTGATAGAATACCCTCTTATCATGCGATGATCTCCTGACTTAGGCATCAAAGTTTGCCTCAGAATGGTGTTAGTGGTTGGGAGACCTGCCTGAAGATGATACACTGATCCAAGCTTCCATATCTCAACATCTTTGGCTGGTACCTCAATGTACATATTTTTCATTGACTCATGGTTTTTCTTTGGAATTCCATAGACATCTACATCATCATCTCTTGATACTGGAGCATTTAGCAGTGCTCTCCATTCTTCAACTGTTGAAGAGAATCTCTGGCCTTCAGTCATCCATACAATTCTGCCATCTGGATAGAAATGTGATGTGGCATAGAACTGCATGATCATCTCATCATTCCATCTTTGTCGATTTCGACCAACAAACTCGCAACACCACATGCAAAGTGAAGCTCTCATGCACATGTGGGAAGTAGTCTCTGTGCTCTTCACTATCAATATATTCCCGATCAACATATCTAGTGTCAAGAATAATGGGCTTCTTGTCCATGAGCACTGTCTCATAGAAATCTTGTTGCTCTCTGGTGTGGAATCTTGAGTCAACAGCTGTCCTTCTCCTGGTGGCATATGGATCAACTTGCCTCCATAGCCTGAGGCCTTTGTCCTTCCTTTCCTTCATATTTTCTGCTCGAGGATGAGCATCATTGTGGACTGGCAGTTTCTGTCTGAGTTTCAACAATACATGTGCCTCATCTCCGATTCATTTGGAGGCACATTGTCCTTTTCTTCTCTCAAGCAGGAATATTTCTCACTGTTTTCTTTGGCTTGGCAGCAGGCTTGGCTTGAGCTGCCTTTGCTGGAGCTGATGGCTTAGATTTGGTAGGTGCTCCTGCCCTGATGGCATCTCCCATCAACTTAGGCTTCTGAGGAGGCTGGGGTGCTTCCTCATCGTAATCATCATCGGCTTCATCATGTACTATCCTCTTCCTCTTGGAAGTTTTCTTTACCTTGCTGGAGGTTTCTTCTTCCATGCTCAACTTCTTGGCAACTGTGGACTTCTTCACTTTGCTGGTGCCTTTCTTGGTGTGTTGCCCTTGATAGTCTTTGGCAACCACTTTCTCTTAGGTTTGGAAGTGATCTCTTCCTCAAAGAACAAAGTCGTAATCCTCTTCATCGAATTTCTCTTCTTCCGGCCCCGTGGCAGCAGCAGCAAACCACTTGGGGTGCTCCTCTCACCATCATCGGAAAAACTGCTAGCTTTAGGACTAGTGCTGCGCCTCGAATCTCAACTGGTGATTCAGACTGTTTCGCTGTCACTTGCATCGACATGACCGACAACCCGTGAATAGAATAGGTATAGGCAGAATAGAAGAGTTATCACAAACTGCAGAAGATTTTGCAAAAGAATGAGTTCAAATTTCAGTTTTAAGTTTTCACAGAATGCATTTCGGTCTGACCGAGGCTAAAATTCGGTGAATCCGAAGTGTCTAAACAGAACCATTCACACCACTTTCGGTGGGACCGAAATGGGTTTCGGTCTAGCCGAGAACACTAGGGTTTCACTAAATCCTCATTTCGGTCTTACCGATTTGCACAACTCGGTTGGACCGAAAGGTGCAAAGGCAATGGCCAGAGGCCAAATCGGTCATCCGAGAATGTAGAATCGGTCACACCGAGATGTGTTCATGGAAACCTAACCCTAAAATTTTCACTCAATTTCGTTCTAAGAACTAATCTGCTGGATAGGAAGATTTCAAACATGGCAAGAAGCTAGGCAAACCAATCGTGCATTGAATCGAGGTTGAAGACGAGAGGATCAAACTCACCCTAAGATGGAGTTTTCTCGGCGGCAACGGCGCGATGAGATTGACCGCTGACGGCGATGGAGACCATGGGCGAGGGCGACAAAGCGACGGCGGAGACGATCCGAGACCACGGCGACGGCAGCTAAGGGTTTGGGGCGAGACGTTTGAAGGAATAATCAACGCGCTGCCCTCGTATATATACCCTTCGGTGTCGGTGGGACCGAGTTGAAAACTCGGTGGCACCGAGATGGTTAATCGCAAGCGATTACTCACATCGGTCACGCCGATTTTTAACTCGGTTTCACCGAGGTGAAAACCTAGATCAATCCAAGTGATTTTGGTCTGTCCGATTTGAGTATATTGGTTTGACCGAAAGTACTTAGAAGGTTTTGGAAGTTAAGCTTTTGACGGATCGGTGGCTCCGAGTGCTCCTCACTCGGTCTGTCCGAAAAAGACTTGATCAAAGTTTGTGATATAAGCATGAATAGAGTTTGAGACAAGAAAGCATAGATAGCTAGGGGAGGAACTTAGGCATTCTTGTCCATCCATTTGGTCAAAAAGAGATAAAATCCAAAAGACCAAAGCAACAAATGGATGTCCTCGAATGGATAAAATTATGCATCCAACATGCTCACACAATAAGATATCAAATGAAATATGTGTCAAACATGCACAAACAAAACTCTAGCAACTAGCACACAATTTGGCGATGACTAGGTCATCTATATATGAGTATATTGACTTAGGAGTCAAATGAGAACATTTGATCATAGGTCATACTCATCGCTTAAGCACAAGTGGGGTTACCACTTTTACATAAAGCATTAATGTGTTCACATCATTTGAAGATGCTTTAGCCCATATCTTTAGAGCAAAGCTCCCCTTGATGTGAGAACCCTTTTAAAGGGTCAAACTAACCTTGGGTTGTCGAGAAGACTTCATGTAGATGTTGAAGATGTGGATGCTCAATGTTGATGAAGATCATCAAGAGTTGGGAGCAATCCTTTGGATTCGTGCACTTTCAATACCTACATGGGTTAGTCCCACAAGGAACAAACAAGGATATCCATGGACATAGATTGAAGTACACAATAGATGATGTCCATGAAAGCAATGATTACCTTGTCCCTTGACTTACCAACATGAGGGTTTGTGACTCCATGAACTAGTGCAAGATGTGGAAGTTGATTGCACAAGTTCTTGCCAAAATGAATATGAGTGAAGTATGTTGGCGGAGTCACCCTCAAGAACTCTCTAGTTCTTCTTCTTGGGATCCACATCATCTTGATGGGAATCCTTGGGGTAGTAGTTGAGCTTGTCGAAGTAGAACTTGAAGTTACCTTGGGAACCCACTTGACCATGGCCTTGGGTGCTTCAATGAATGCATCAATCTCCTCTTGAAGCTTGTCCTTGCCTTTTAGCTTGTGGTCTTGTGGTGGAAGGTCATCTTGAGCTTGTTCCACATTGGAAGAAGTAGGATCATACTTCTCCTTTTGAGAAACAAACTTTGGAGTGGGATATTGACCTTCTTCCCATTCAACACCCTCGGCGTTGAACTTTCGCTCAAAACCAATTCCTTGATTCTTCCGGTGCCTCCCTTGCTTGCGTAACAATTTCTCAAAGTTCTTGCTTCCGCAAGGCTCTTGTAGACACCTTTCTATAATCCCTTTCAATAAACTATTTTCTTGCTCAAGTGTAACTTGGCTTGAAACATTGTTAGTGGAATCAAGAGAATTACTAGAACCAATTATGTTGCTTCTAGATGAAGAATTTTTCTTATGCTTGTCATGCTTAGTTTTAATAGGTGGCAAGAAATTAGACAAGAAAAGTCGTTTGGCAAGATATGAAGAACTCTTCTTTCAAGATCGTCATTGATAGCTTTTAGAAACTCATGTTCTTGCTCTAGATTGAGCTTCAAGCGTAGCTTCTCATGAGATCTTAGGAGCTCTCTATGATCTTCTTGAGTTGTTTCATGAGCTAACTTAAGAGTGTTTAGTTCTTTAGTTAGACGCTCAATCTCCTTCATAGCATTGTCATTCGACTCTTCTCGACTATAAAGACTACTAGCATGTTCATCATTACTAGGCTCACTAGATTTATCATGTAAAAGCTCATCTTCACCAAGCAAGTCATCCTCATCACTATCAAAGTCAATGAATTCAGGGTGTGATACCTTGGGGCCTTTTGCCATGAAGCATCTTCCAATTCCCTCATTTGGTGAATCAAATATGTCATAGGAGTTGAAGTTGGAGGATATGAGAGCAAGACCGCAACACCTTCATCTTGATCAGATTCGGAGTTGGAGTGATAGCTTCTTTCGGAGTGATTGTCTGAGTCGGAGCCGAGACCCATTCACCAACATGAGCTTGATGTTTTCTTCTTGTGTAGCTCCTTGATGACTTGTCTTTCCTTTCCGAATCCTTGCTTCTCCGAGAGGATCTTCGTTCATAACGATCATCTCTACTCCTTCTCTCTTTCCTAGGCGACTCTTCTCTTGAGCTTCTTCTTCTTGGAGATTCTTCTCTTCTCTTGTGGGGAGTCGAACACTCATTTGAGTAGTGTCCGGGTCTTCCACAATTGTAGCAGTTTCGATCACGACTAGAAGATCTCTTTTCATCATATGATCTAGACTTTGAGCTTCTTTCCTTGCTTCTACTCTTGTAGAATTTGTTGAAGTTTTTCACCATTAGGCTTATCTCTTCATTGGAAACTAGCTTGTCACTTGAGGTTGTGGGAGCTTCAACTGTAGCTTTGTAAGCACCACTTGACTTGTTGTGAAGCTCTTCTTTGTCTTTAAGTGTCATCTCATGAGCAACAATCCTTCCAATGACTTCGGTAGGCTTGAGATCCTTGTAGTTTGGCATCATTTGGATCAAAGTGCACACGGTGTCATACTTTCCATCCAAAGCTCTGAGAATCTTCTTGATGATGAATCGGTCGGTCATTTCTTCGCTTCCTAAGCCGGCAATCTCATTTGTGATGAGAGCAAGCCTAGAGTACATTTCAGCGACTCCTTCACCTTCCTTCATCTTGAACTTGTCAAGTTGACCTTGAAGAACATCTAGCTTTGATTCCTTCACGGACTCAAGACCTTCGTGCATTTCACCAAAGTATCCCAAATCTCTTTTGCATTCTCAAGACGGCTGATCTTGTTGAACTCCTCGGGACACAAAGCATTGAAGAGAATGTCACAAGCTTGAGCATTGTTCAGAACATCCGCAACTCATCCGCAGAGCTTCGCGATCCGAACTTTTCCTTCCTCAAGAACTCACCTTGCAAGCCAACACAAATAATGCCCCATGCGGCAGGGTTATGTCCAAGAATATGCATTTTCATTTTGTGCTTCCAACTAGCAAAATTTGAACCATCAAAGTAAGGACCTCTACGAAAATTACCCTCACTAGACGCCATACTCTCCTAGGTTGTGAAACCAAGCTTATGGAGTCCAATGCAATGGAAACCAATCCAATGGAGACCAAAGCTCTGATACCACTTGTAGGATCGGAAGTATGTCTAGAGGGGGGTGATTAGACTACTTGACAATTTAAAAGTTTAGCCTTTTGATTAGGACAAGTTTTAGCAAGTTCACAATGATGACCAAGTCAAGTATCACCCTACACATGCAATTCTAGAGTTATGGCAGCGGAAAGTAAATTGCACATGTAGTAAATAGAGGTGGAGAAGAGCAAACGCAGTTTGGAGACACGGAGATTTTTCTCGTGGTTCCGATAGGTGGTGCTATCGTCAATCCACGTTGATGGAGACTTCAACCCACGGAGGGTAACGGCTGCGAGAGTCCACGGAGGGCTCCACCCACGAAGGGTCCACGAAGAAGCAACCTTGTCTATGCCATCATGGCTTACGCCCACGGAGGACTAGCCTTACTCGGGTAGATCTTCACGAAGTAAGCGATCTCCTTGCCCTTACAAACTTCTTGGTTCAACTCCACATCTTGACGGAGGCTCCCAAGCGACACCTAACCAATCTAGGAGGCACCACCTCCAAAAGGTAATAGATGGTGTTGGTGATGATGAACTCCTTGCTCTTGTGCTTCAAATGATAATCTCCCCAACACTCAACTCTCCTCACCGATTTGGCTGTGGTGGAAGAAAGGATTGAGTGGAAAGCAACTTGGGAAGGCTAGAAATCAAGTTTCATATGGTGGGAGTGGAGCAACTTGATCTCAACACAAGGGTAGGTAGTTTTCTTCTCGAAATGTAAGGTAGGAGTGGTAGTTCTTTCGATGGCTCTCTCCACGAATGAAGAGGATGTGGAGGGTATTTATAGCCTCCACACAAAATCCAACTGTTACACACATTTGACCAATCTCGGTCGGACGAAGTTGACAACTCGGTGAGACCGAAAGTTCAAATCTTGTGAACGTTGGGATTTTCGTGGGACCGAAAATACAATCTCGGTTAGTCCGATTCTTCCAAAGACTAGGGTTTGCCATTCTCGGTGGGACCGACTTTATCATCTCGGTGACACCGATTTGATTACTGTATGTTCTGAAGCTTGGCAACACTAGTTTCGTGAGACCGAGTTTGGAATCGGAAAATCCAAATTACTAGGGTTTGGGTATATGGTGAGGTGGTTCATCTCGGTGACTGAGTTTATGGAATCGGTGGGACCGAGATTACTTATGAGCATATGTTGGAATGAAAGATTGTTGATGTTTGGGAGATAGATCACTAAGCACTTTGAGCAACTAGATCATCAACATAACCTCATCCCTTTTAATAGTATTGGCTTTCCTATGGACTCAATGTGATCATGGATCACTAAACCAAAATGGAGTCTTGAGCTTTTGCCAATGCTTTCCTTAGCATTTTGAGGGTCCACATCATCAATCATTGCCATACCCATATCATTGAACTTTCGAAATATTCTCAAGAAACAATTAGTTCAATGATATATATGTTGTTATTAATTACCAAAACCACCCGGGGATTAGTTGCACTTTCAGATCGCACCATATCTAGTAAAGTACGATTACGACGTTCGGACACACCATTACGCTGTGGTGTTCCGGGTGGCGTGAGTTGCTAAACTATTCCGCATTGTTTCAAATGTAGACCAAACTCAGAACTCAAATATTCACCTCCACGATCGATCGTAGAAACTTAATTTTCTTATTACGATGATTTTCAACTTCACTCTAAAATTCTTTGAACTTTTCAAATGTTTCAGACTTATGTTTCATTAAGTAGATATACCCATATCTCGCTTAAGTCATCTGTGAAGGTGAGAAAATAACGATATCCGCCACGAGCCTCAACATTCATTGGACCACATACATCCGTATGTATGATTTCTAACAAATCTGTTGCTCTCTCCATAGTACCGAGAACGGGTTTTAGTCATCTTGCCCATGAGGCACGGTTCATAAGTGCCAAGTGATTCATAATCAAGTGACTCCAAAAGTCCATCAAGATGGAGTTTCTTCATGCGCTTTAATCGATATGACCTAAACGGCAAGTGCCACAAATAAGTTGCACTATCATTATCAACTCTGCATCTTTTGGTTTCAACATTATGAATATGTGTATCACTACTATCGAGATTCATCAAAATAGACCACTCTTCAAGGGTGCATGACCATAAAAGATATTACTCATATAAATAGAACAACCATTATTCTCTCGATTTAAATGAATAACCGCCTCGCATCAAACAAGATCCAGATATAATGTTCATGCTCAACGCAGCACCAAATAACAATTATTTAGGTCTAAACTAATCCGAAGGTAGATGTAGAGGTAGCGTGCCGATCGCGATCACATTGACTTTGGAACCATTTCCCACGCGCATTGTCACCTCGCCTTTGCCGGTGTTCGCTAATCCGTAGTCCCTGCTTTGAGTTGCAAATATTAGCAACAGAACCAGTATCAAATACCAGTGTGCTAACGCAAGCTCTAGTAAGGTACACATCAATAACATGTATATCACATATACCTTTGTTCAACTTGCCATCCTTCTTATCCGCCAAATACTTGGGGCAGTTCCGCTTCAAATGACTAGTCCGCTTGCGAGAAGCACTCGATTTCAGGTTTAGGGCCGACTTGGGTTTCTTCTCGAGCAGCAACTTGCTTGCCGCTCTTCTTGAAGTTCCCTTCTTCTTCCCTTTGCCTTTCTTCTTGAAACTAGTGGTCTTATTGACCATCAACACTTGATCCTCCTTCTTGATTTCTACCTCCGCAGCCTTTAGCATTGCGAAGAGCTCGGTATAGTCTTTACTAACCCTTGCATATTATAGTTCATCACGAAGCCTTTGTAGCTTGGTGGTAGTGATTGAAGAATTCATCAATGACACAATCATCCGGAAGATTAACTCCCGCTTGAGTCAAGTGATTGTAATACCGGACATTTTGAGTATGTGCTCACCGACGTAACTATTCTCCTCCATCTTGCAGCTATAGAACTTATTGGAGACTTCATATCTCTCAATCGGGCATTCTGTTGGAATATCAACTTCAACTCTGGAACATCTCATATGCTCCATGACGCTCAAAACGTCGTTGAAGTCCCGGTTCTAAGCCGTAAAGCATGGCACATTGAACTATAGAGTAGTCATCAGCTTTGCTCGCCAGACGCTCATAACATCCGGAGTTGCTCCTCCAAGAGGTCTGGCACCTAGCGGTGCATCCAGACGTAACTCTTCGTGCAGCAATGAGGATAATCCTCAAAGTTACGGACCCAGTCCGTAGTTGCTACCATCATCTTTCAACTTTGCTTTCTCAAGGAACGCATTAAAATTCAATGGAACAACAAAGACGAGCCATCTATCTACAATCAAACATAAACAAGCAAGATACTATCGGTACTAAGTTCATGATAAATTTAAGTTCAATTAATCATATTACTTAAGAACTCCCACTTAGACAGACATCCTCTAGTCATCTAAGTGATCACGTGATCCAAATCAACTAAACCATAACCGATCATCACGTGAAATGGAGTAGTTTTCAATGGTGAACATCTTATGTTGATCATATCTACTATATGATTCACGCCGACCTTTCGGTCTCCGTGTTCCGAGGCCATATCTGCATATGCTAGGCTCGTCAAGTATAACCCGAGTATTCTGCGTGTGCAAAACTGGCTTGCACCCGTTGTAGATGGACGAGAGCTTATCACACCCGATCATCACGTGGTGTCCGGGCACGATTTAACTTTGGCAACGGTGCATACTCGGGAGAACACTTCTTGATAATTTAGTGAGAGATCATCTTATAATGCTACCGTCAATCAAAGCAAGATAAGATGCATAAAAGATAAACATCACATGCAAATCAATATAAGTGATATGATATGGTCATCATCATCTTGTGCTTCGTGATCTCCATCTCTCGCAGCACCATCATGATCACCATCGCCACCGCGCGACACCTTGATCTCCATCGAGCATCGTTGTCGCCTCGCCAAACTTATGCTTCTACGACTATCGCTACCGCTTAGTGATAAAGTAAAGCATTACAGAGCGATTGCATTTCATACAATAAAGCGACAACCATATGGCTCTGCCGATTGCCGATAACTTCGTTACAAAACATGATCATCTCATACAATAAAATATAGCATCACGCCTTGACCATATCACATCACAACATGCCCTGCAAAAACAAGTTAGACGTCCTCTACTTTGTTGTTGCAAATTTTACGTGGCTGCTACGGGCTTAAGCAAGAACCAATCTCACCTACGCATCAAAACCACAACGATATTTCGTCAAATAGACTCGTTTTAACCTTCTCAAGGACCGGCGAGCCACACTCGGTTCAACTAAAGTGAGAGAGACAGACACCCGCCAATCACCTTTAAGCAACGAGTGCTCGTGAGCGGTGAAACCAGTCTCGCGAAGCGCACGCTAATGTCGGTCCGGCCGCTTCATCTCACAATACCGCTGAACCAAAGTATGACATGCTGGTAGGTAGTATGACTTGTATCGCCCACAACTCACTTGTGTTCTACTCGTGCAAAACATCAAACCATAAAAACCTAGGCTCGGATGCCATGTTGGGGAACGAGTAATTTCAAAAAATTCCTACGCACACGCAAGATCATGGTGATGCATAGCAACGAGAGGGGAGAGTGTTGTCTACGCCCTCGTGAGACCGAAGCGGAAGCGATCACAACGTAGAGGAAGTAGTCGACGTTCTCCTCGCGATCCGACCGATCCGGCGCCGTTACTCGGCGCCCCGAGTTCTTGACACACGCGACAGCTCGATGACGTCCCTCGTACTCGATCCAGCCGAGTGTCGAGGGAGAGTTTCACAAGACGACGGCGTGGCAGGACGATCTTGATGTTCTATCGCGCAGAGGCTTCGCCTAAGCTTCGCGACGATATGACCGAGGTGGAATATGGTGGAGGGGGCACCGACACGGCTAAGGAACGATCCGTAGATCAAACTTGTGTGTCCTAGGGTGCCCCCTGCCCTCAGATATAAAGGAGGGAGGGGGAGGTGCGGCCGGCCCAAGGGAGGCGTTGCCAAGGAGTCCTACTCCCACCGAGTAGGACTCCCCTTCCTAGTTGGAGTAGGATTGGGGAGGGGAAGAGAGAAGGGGGCGCCGCCTCTCCTTGTCCTATTCGCACTAGGGGAGGGGGCGCGGCCACCCCTGGCCGGCCCTTCCTCTCTCTCCTCGTGGCCCACTAACGCCTAATGGCCCCGGAGGGTTCCGTAACCCCGGTTTTCGGTAAAATCCCGATTTCACCGGAACCATTCAACTCCAAATATAGGCTTCCAATATATCAATCTTTATGTCTCGACCATTTCGAGACTCCTCGTCATGTCCGTGATCACATCCGGACTCAACTTCTTCGTACATCAAAATACATAAACTCATAATATAATGACCATGAAACCTTAAGCGTGCGGACCCTACGGTTCGAGAACAATGTAGACATGACCGAAACACGTCTCCGGTCAATAACCAATAGCGGGACCTGGATGCCCATATTGGTTCCTACATATTCTACGAAGATCTTTATCGGTCGACCGCATAACAACATACGTTGTTCCTTTGTCATCGGTATGTTACTTGCCCGAGATTCGATCGTCGGTATCCAATACCTAGTTCAATCTCGTTACCGCAAGTCTCTTTACTCGTTCCGTAATACATCATCTCACAGCTAACTCATTAGTTGTAATGCTTGCAAGGCTTCAGTGATGTGTATTACCGAGAGGGCCCAGAGATACCTCTCCGACAATCGGAGTGACAAAACCTAATCTCAAATACGCCAACCCAACATCTACCTTTGGAGACACCTGTAGTACTCCTTTATAATCACCCGTTACGTTGTGACGTTTGGCAGCACCAAAGTGTTCCTCCGTAAACGGAGTTGCATAATCTCATAGTTTTTGGAACATGTATAAGTCATGGATAAAAGCAGTAGCAACATACTAAACGATCGTGTGCTAAGCTAATGGAATGGGTCATGTCAATCGATCATTCTACTAATGATGTGACCTTGTTAATCAAATAACAACTCTTTGTTCATGGTTAGGAAACATAACCATCTTTGATTAACAAGCTAGTTTAGTAGAGGCATACTAGTGACATATTGTTTTGTCTATGCATTCACACATGTATCATGTTTCCGGTTAATACAATTCTAGCATGAATGATAAACATTTATCATGAAATAAGGAAATAAATAATAAATTTATTATTGCCTCTAGGGCATATTTCCTTCAGTACCTTCACCCATCGCATAGGAAAGCGCGCCCAGCGCCCCTCTCAGGCTGGGCTCGGGGGCTCTCCTTTGGAGGGCCTCGGACCTAGCCCAGGTCACGAGGGAGGCGCTCGGCCACCATGTGGAGTGCTACGTCTTGAGCTTGCATTGGTTTTCCTTGAAGAGCAAAGGGTGATGCAGCAATAGTAGCGTAAGTATTTCCCTCCGTTTTTGAGAACCAAGATCAATCCAGTAGGAGGCTCCTCAAAAGTCCCACGCACCTACACAAACAAACAAGAACTCGCAACCAACGCGATAAAGGGGTTGTCAATCCCTTCACGACCACTTGCGAAAGTGAGATCTGATAGAGATAATATGATAATATAAATATATTTTTGGTATTTTATAATATAGATTGGAAAAGTATAGATGTAAATAAAAGTAGATTGAAGGATAGACCCCGGGGCCATAGGTTTCACTAGTGGCTTCTCTCAAGATAGCATAAGTATTACGGTGGGTGAACAAATTACTGTCGAGCAATTGATAGAAAAGCGAATAATTATGAGATTATCTTGGCATGATCATGTATATAGGCATCATGTCCGTCACAAGTAGACCGACTCCTGCCAGCATTTACTACTATTACTCCACACATCGACCACTATCCAGCATGCATCTAGAGTATTAAGTTCATAAAGAATAGAGTAACGCATTAAGAAAGATGACATGATGTAGAGGGATAAACTCATGCAATATGATATAAACCCCATCTTTTTATCCTCGATGGCAACAATACAATATGTGCCTTGCTGCCCCTGCTGTCACTGGGAAAGAACACCGCAATATTGAACCCAAAGCTAAGCACTTCTCCCATTGCAAGAAAGATCAATCTAGTAGGCCAAACCAAACTGATAATTCGAAGAGACTTGCAAAGATAACTTAATCACACAAAAAAGAATTCAGAGGAGATTCAAATATTTCTCATAGATAAACTTGATCATAAACCCACAATTCATCGAATCTCGACAAACACACCGCAAAAAGATTTACATCGAATAGATCTCCAAGAAAATCAAGGAGAACATGGTATTGCGATTCAAAGAGAGAGAAGAGGCCATCTAGATAATAACTATGGACCCGAAGGTCTTTGGTAAACTACTCACAACTCATCGGAGAGGCTATGATGTTGATGTAGAAGCCCTTCGTGGTCGATTCCCCCTCCGGCGAAGCGCCGACAAAGGCTCCAAGATGGGATCTCGCGGATACAGAAGGTTACGATGGTGGAAATAGTTTTTCGTGGTCGCCTCTGATGTTCTCGGGGTACATGGGTATATATAGGAGGAAGAAGTAGGTCGGTGGACGCCCGAGGGGCCCATGAGATAGGGGGCGCGCCCAATTTTAGGGGGGGCGACCTCCACCCTCGTGGCATCCTGGATTGCTTCTTGACTTGCACTCCAAGTCCTCTGGATCACATTTGTTCCAAAAAGATCGCCCCCGAAGGTCTCATTCCGTTTGGACTCCGTTTGATATTCCTTTTCTTCGAAACACTGAAATAGTCAAAAAAAAACAATACGAGCTGGGCCTCCGGTTACTAGGTTAGTCCCAAAAATGATATAAAAGTGTAAAGTAAAGCCCAAAAACATCCAAAACGGGTAATATAATAGCATGGAACAATCAAAAATTATAGATACGTTGGAGACGTATCATGGAGGCGCTCTTCAGAGCACGCTTCCCAGGAGAAGGCAGCAGGCATGAGGCACCACGCGTTCAGGAGTTCATCAGCAAAGCAATCAAGGAGATTCAAGAAGCATGGGTTCTGCAAGGCGATCATCGCCGGCCGCGCGGCGCAGCTCACTGCCCTGGTGAGGGTAAGGAGTTCCGCATCTGCATCGACATCCCCGGGCTCAACAGGGCCGCGTCTCGGCAGCTCATGTGGTCGTCTCGCGTCGGCCGGTGCGAGGGTCCACCTCACAGCTACGTCCGCATGCCCTTCGGCCTACCGGGCACGGCTGAAGTGTTCCAGCACTGCTTGAGGGACGCCCAGATGGCTTGCGAGGCCAAGCATCAGGCGATCCTGGCGGAGATGGAGGAGCACCTCCAGGAGCCTCCCGGGCCCTCTGAGCATCCTGAGGCTTGGCACTAGAGCGGCTCGTGAGGAACTACTCCAGCGGCGCGCGTTTTTTGACTACTTCAACACCTCTTCAACGACGGTACCATGTGACATTTCTCTAGTTTGTTTAGTCTAAGGGCGCCCGTCGGGCTGCATCATCCCCAGGCCGTGTGGGGCTGGCCCAACGACATGTATCGTTTGCATTCACCAGGACTATCTAACCGTTTCTGTGAGTTTGCCTATGATTGTCACCCTACGAACGCCGCCATCGCGGCCCCCCGTGTGTTTGCTAGCGAGCACCTCTCCCGCATCACTGCATGATAACTCACGTCGGCACGATGCTTGTGCTCGGGTCTGTCCCTGCAACGCTAATAAACCCGGGGATCGAGCTCTGGTTCGTGGCCCGCTTCGTGTACACCACCTCGCCAGGTCCTCGGTGCCTTTGTCCTATGCCCTGGGCTACAGGCCTGCTCCGTGGGGTTCCTGGTCTTCCCTGCCAACTAACTTGCAGGTTCATCTGGCGATGGGCCACGGGTCGGCTTGAACGACCACCATCTGGCCTCGCGAGTCGCTTGCACGTTAAGGGGGGGCCTCCCAAGCATCGCGTCTCGGGAGATCCTACTGGCTCTCTAGCCCTCACCTCCTGGCCTTGACCACGACATTGCGACCTGGCATACCAGTGGCGGCTGAGCTCGCTCGAGGGCCGGGTCCTGAGGACGTAGAGCACCTTGGCGAGTGAGGCAGGAAGGTGGCCAATGCAGGCTGTGCCCAATGGTACCACAGGCACGAGAGCAAGCATCATCTCCGTGACAGACCAAGACACCAAAAGATAAGTCTCGGCTCACTGCGGCACCAGCTTCGCTCCCCGCACACCCCACCTCGTAGTTCTATTTTGGCAGCTCTACTCCCCTTTTTGATTCTCTGGCTAACTACTTGCACGCCAAAGGGGACCTTGTGAGCATTGTGTCTCACGAGCTCTTACCAGACCTCGGGCCGCTCACCTCCTAGCCTTGACCACGGCATCGCGACCTGGCATACTAGCGACGGCTGAAGCCTGCCTCAGGACTGGGTCCCGTCGGCATAGAGCGTCGCACTGCCTTGGGAGAAGAAAAGGGAGGAACCGTGCCAAACTAGGATACGCGAGTTTACTATGAAATCAAAAGAAACAATGTTGATATTAAGTACATTCTGATCCTTACAAACCCCACGGGGGCTGATCTTCATTTCACACAGGGAAAACAACTACCAGGCCCTACGGTGTCGCTGGCGACGCCGGGCGGCAGCCGCGGCTGCACTTCGGCCTCGGTGGTAGCTTGGCAGCACGTACTTGTCGTCGCTCGACTCCGGAGAATCACTAGGCTTAGGAGAGTCGCTGGATTCCAAGGAGTTGCCACTACACTGGATGAAGTGCCGAAGGGGACAGCAGCAGGTCCAGCACCCGCTGCGGCGTCCCCCGCGCTATCTCCTCCGAGGCAGCACTCCAGCCGTTCACCCTCCTCATTGAAGACCTTGAAGAACAGAGTGGCCGCGCCGTCATACTCAAAGTGGATCGCCAGGGCTCCATCTGTGCGGCAAGCCCGGGTGATCTCGCCCCATCCTCGTGTCATGAAGACATCTCCAGGCGGCACCACCTCGACTTCAGCTCCGATGCCCAAGCTGCGACACCCGGCGTGCTGCAACCACAACTCAACCGGCCCTCTCGGAGGCAGCTCACCGGCGAAGAACCGCGATAGTCGGATCCAGGTGTTGGGAGGCATTGCCGCCCACACCACGAACTCACGCGAGCTTCCCTCGGCGTGGGTCCGAGGTGCGGTCGGCAGGGCAATGGCGGCCCTACCACCATCGTTAGGCGCCACCCGACGGCGTGCTCCTTCGTCCTTAGCACGGGCATATATGGGGAGGAGGAAGCCAGACAGAGGCCTCGATTGCCAAGGCCTGGTCACCGCTCACCCCGTTTCGGCGCCGTGAGGGAGGCGGAGCCGCCTCTTCGGCGGGAGATGATCGGGCCCCTCCCTAGGAGCCTTCCCCTTCTCGGTCGCAGAATACCTCCTGATCGGTGCCATGGGAGCAAGATGGAGAAGAGAGGAGCAGACGGGAGCACGATGAAAGAGAGATGGGTAGGGGCTCCGCCCGCTCACACATTTATAGCCAAGAGAAGGTAAGTCGTCTGCCTCCCACACTCTCCAAAAATGATGATTCTCTCTGCATGCAGCATGTAGTTGTCAAGTCGAGCAGTTGTCGAGGCAGCATGGGGAAGCAGAGTCGCCCACGTCCCATCAATCGTCACACGTCATCAAGGCCGCAGGCGGTTATGGCCTGTGGTGCTCCGCACTTGCCCTTTGGCTTCGCCTGGAAGCCAAGTCCGAGCGCGCCTTGGCCCGGGGGCTACTGTCGGCGTCCTGGATATGGGGGTATCCAGCCGTGCCTGCATGCGGCCCACCACATGGCTCCATCGACGGCATGGTACAGCCCAGATTCAGCATCAACGACACAAGACCCTCATGAGGGGACAAGCCTTGCGAGGCGGACGACGCCAAGATCCCCAAGGGGACCGGCCTCACCAGGCTGGCTCCCGACGGGCGGAGAGTTCTATGCAAGGTTTACCTCACAAGGCTCAGCTGATGTGAGCCATGACAACCAAGGCCAGGCGAGCGCCAGGCGGGCGCAGAGCGCAGGTTTCCTCTTTGGTGTAAAGGAGGCAAGCCACAGGCGCGGAGTCTCGAGGAATCAGCCAAAGGTTTCCATTCTGGTGCAACGAGACCAAGACCGCTAGGACGGCAGGACGGAGGTCATCGATGAGCCCACCGCGGCGTTACGACCAGAGGCTTTTCGCAGGCGAAGACTACTTTTTTCAGGATAAGTTGTACTACTTGTCCCCTTTCAAATCCGGCCATTGTGGGATCCCTTCCCGCCAACATTTGGGAAGAGGACCAAGGCCACTATAAATAGGACTAGCCACCACCGTAGGAAGAGAGGACAAGTTGAACTAGCACACACCACACCAGCTCAAGAACACCTCGCCTCCTGAGGCCAGTTCATCCACTGTACTAGTTCATCCTCAGCCCTTCGAGGCAATCCACCAAAAAGCTGGAGTAGGGTATTACACCGCAAGGTGGCCCAAACCAGGATAAATTGTTGTGTCTCTTTGTCTCTTTGAGCTTGGCGCACTAGGCTTAGGAGGATCGCGAGTAGGCAGGCAGGGTAGGTTGAGATCTCCGCACGCACCCCAGAGTTCAAACCTCTCAAGGGCTTGCGGTTCCCTTAATCTGACATCGGCGTCGGTGCCGGCATAGACCTGGCCCGACACTGCTGGCATGGACTACGGTGGCGGCGGCTGTTGGTCCTCCTCGTTGCCGGAGGAGATGACGATCTCTGCCCGCATTGAGCCGCTACCATTCGATGAGGAGGACGATCCTGGAGCTCGAGGGCGGCGTCTCCACAAACTGCCAAATCCCGCCCTAGAATCGACTATCGGCGCTGACATCCAAGACTTTCCCATCTATTAGAATTGTGTCGAATATTTATACAAGGTAGGTTACAGTTGGACTTGGATTTGGACTGTGTGTAGACATGGTAGGAGTTGTGTCCTAATAGGACATTTGTATTATAGGCCTCTTATATAATGAGAGGGTAGACACACTATGTAACCTATGCCAACATAATAACACGGGCGCGCAAAGGGGAGTCGACGGCATGTGCCCGCGCCCGGGTTGTCGGGGTGCGGTATTGTGATGGTGTCACGGTGAGGAGCGCTCATAGTCAAGCCCCCGGGGATGTAGAAATATCTGTGAACCTCGTTAACAAATCTCGGTGTCATGCTCGTGTGATTGCTTGGTCCTCGGATGATCGACTACGTGCCTCAAATTTATTCTAACAAGTGGTATCATGAGTTAGGTTGTTCGGAGGTCAAGAGTTTGATCTAGAGCATGGATTCATGGAGCTGCATGCGTGGTCGACAACTGTCAGTTGCGGAAGCTGAAGAGCATATGGGGTAGAAACTTCATCGTTGATCACGGGGCTAGTCCGGACAAAGATATGTTGTGCGCTATATGCATCAACGTAGAAATCAAAGCGATCGCAGGCGGCGGTGCGAGCAGCAGATCAATTCAAAGCGGCGGCCACGTGTTCCAAAGGACTCAGAGACCGATCGAGACTGGATCGTGTCCATTGGTGCCATGATGTAGCGTATGATGGTTGGAGATCGATATGGCGAATCACGCGATGCAACATGCGGTGCAGTGCAGGGAGGCCCAAGTGTGTGTGGTCAAAGGCATGGAGGCCTAGTGCGGCCTAGGAGGCAACAGGCTGAGATGGTGCGACGGGTGCATGGGTGTTAGGCAAAGGCCTGGTGCGGCTTAGGTACAAGCGTGTGCAGGCAAGGGTAGGGCGCTGCAGTGTTGAACCAGGATAGCACGAGAAAACCAGATTTAAAGCATCGTGAGAATTTAAGAAAAAAACAGTATTCATTTCCGAAGGGAGCTGCTTCAGCATGTTAGAACATGGGAGTTTCGATTACCATCAGGTTGATCTATAGCGTGGAAAAGTAACGTACAAGAAGATAGTCCAAAAGAGTCACGGGTGCTGCATGCCTGAAGGTGAGCTTGAGCTTGGTGCTACATGTACGAGAAGACTAAAAGGGGACTGCTTCTGGTGTTCTTTGTGCGGTAGCTGAGAAGAAGACATGATGGTTGAAGGTGTTGTTGTTGGACATGGAAGATAAAGGGGAGACAAGGTTGATGATGTGCGATGTTATATGATCATGCATATACAAGGCATTAAGCAATGCACAAAGATGTGCGGGCAGATACGATGTAGGGTGGAGCATGGTTGCAGTTGGACAAGTTTGGCTAGATCGGACTGAAAAGTCTGATGGATCGACATGGGATGTCGGTCAAAGCAGAAGACGACGGTGATTTCAGCGACGACGACATATGAGTGTGATGCTTATGGTAGCTGATTTCTGAGTTGTGAAAACACGTGGTGCGGGCCTGAGGGCTTGTGCGGTTTTGCCAAGAGAGTGACGTAGGGTTGATTCAAGCTTGTGTACACATGAGAGCTTGAAGTTGACAGGGAGTGGGGGTGGCACGTACATGAAAGAAATATGCCCTAGAGGCAATAATAAAGTTATTATTTATTTCCTTATTTCTTGACAAATGTTTATTATTCATGCTAGAATTGTATTAACCGGAAACATAATACATGTGTGAATACATAGACAAACATAGTGTCACTAGTATGCCTCTACTTGACTAGCTCGTTGAATCAAAGATGGTTAAGTTTCCAAGCCATAGACATGAGTTGTCATTTGATTAACGGGATCACATCATTGGAGATTGATGTGATTGACTTGACCCATTCCGTTAGCTTAGCACTTGATCATTTAGTATGTTGCTATTGCTTTCTTCATGACTTATACATGTTCCTATGACTATAAGATTATGCAACTCTCGTTTACCGGAGGAACACTTTGTGTGCTACCAAACGTCACAACATAACTGGGTGATTATAAAGGTGATCTACAGGTGTCTCCAAAGGTACTTGTTCAGTTGGCGTATTTCGAGATTAGGATTTGTCACTCCGATTGTCGGAGAGGTATCTCTGGGCCCTCTCGGTAATGCACATCACTATAAGCCTTGCAAGCAATGTGACTAATGAGTTAGTTACGGGATGATGCATTACGGAACGAGTAAAGAGACTTGCCGGTAACGAGATTGAACTAGGTATTGAGATACCGACGATCGAATCTCGGGCAAGTAACATACCGATGACAAAGGGAACAACGTATGTTGTTATGCGGTTTGACCGATAAAGATCTTCACAGAATATGTGGGAGCCAATATGAGCATCCAGGTTCTGCTATTGGTTATTGACCGGAGACGTTTCTCGGTCATGTCTACATAGTTCTCGAACCCGTAGGGTCCGCACGCTTAATGTTCGGTGACAATTTATATTATGAGTTATGTGTTTTGATGTACCAAAGGTAGTTCAGAGTCCTGGATGAGATCGGGGACATGACGAGGAGTCTCGAAATGGTCAAGATGTAAAGATCAATATATTGGATGACTATATTCGGACATCGGAAAGGTTCCGAGTGATTCGGGTATTTTTTGTACTACCGGAGAGTTACGGGAATTCGTATTGGGCATTAATGGTCCATACAGGAAAGGAGACAAAGGCCTCAAAGGGTGGCCGCACCCCTCCCCATGTACTGGTCCAAATTGGACTAGGGAGGGGGCGCCCCCTTCCTTCCTTCTCCTTCTCCCTTTCCTTTTTCCTATTCCATTCGGGAGGAAGAATCCTACTAGGACTAGGGAGTCCTAGTAGGACTCCACACTTGGGCGCGCCCTATGAGGGCTGGCCTCCTCCTCCCTCCATCCATTATATACGTGGCCAGGGGGCACCCCATAGACACACAAGTTGATCTATTCATCTCTCCCAGCCGTGTGCGGTGCCCCCCTCCACCATATTCCACCTCGGTCATATCGTAGCGGTGCTTAGAAAAAGCCCTGCGTTGGTAGCAACATCATCACCGTCATCACGCCGACGTGCTGACGAAACTCTCCCGTGAAGCTCTGCTGGATCGGAGATCGCGGGACGTCATCAAGCTGAATGTGTGCTGAACTCGGAGGTGCCGTACGTTCGGTACTTGGATCGGTCGGATCGTGTATACGTACGACTACATTAACCGCATTGTGCTAACGCTTCCGCTTTCGGTCTACGAGGGTACGTGGACAACACTCTCCCCTCTCGTTGCTATGCATCACCATGATCTTGCGTGTGCGTAGGAATTTTTTTGAAATTACTATGTTCCCCAACAGTTGCATCCGAGCCAGGTTTTATGCATAGATGTTATATGCACGAGTAGAACACAAGTGAGTTGTGGGCGATACAAGTCATACTGCTTACCAGCATGTCATACTTTGGTTCGGCGGTATTGTTGGATGAAGCGGCCCGGACCGACATTACGCGTACGCTTACACGAGACTGGTTCTACCGACGTGCTTTGCACATAGGTGGCTGGCAGGTGTCAGTTTCTCCAACTTTAGTTGAACCGAGTGTGACTATGCCCGGTCCTTGAGAAGGCTAAAACAACACTAACTTCACGACCTATCGTTGTGGTTTTTGATGCGTAGGTAAGAACGGTTCTTGCTCAGCCCGTAGCAGCCACGTAAAACTTGCAACAACAAAGTAGAGGACGTCTAACTTGTTTTTGCAGGGCATGTTGTGATGTGATATGGTCAAGACATGATGAGATATAAGTTGTTGTATGAGATGATCATGTTTTATTGAATTTATAGGCAACTGGCAGAAGCCTTATTGTTGTATCTTTATTGCATAAGTTACAAGCGCCAAATAATTGCTTTACTTTATTGCTATGCGATAGCAATAGTTGCAAGAGCAATAGTTGGTGAGACGACCATGTGACGACACAATGATATATATCAAGATGATAGAGATCATGGTGTCATGCCGGTGACGATGGATATCATGACGATGCTTTGGAGATGGAGATCAAAGGCGCAAGATGATGATGGCCATATCATATCACATATTTTGATTGCATGTGATGTTTATCTTTTATACATCTTATTCTGCTTTGATTGGCGGTAGCATTATAAGATGATCTCTCACTAAATTTCAAGGTAAAAGTGTTCTCCCTGAGAATGCACCGTTGCCAAAGTTCGTCGTGCCAAGACACCACGTGATGATCGGGTGTGATAAGCTCTACGTTCATCTACAACGGGTGCGTTTGCACACGCAGAATACTCGGGTTAAACTTGACGAGCCTAGCATATGCAGATATGGCCTCGGAACACTGAGACCGAAAGGTCGAGCGTGAATCATATAGTAGATATGATCAACATAGTGATGTTCACCATTGAAAACTAGTCCATCTCACGTGATGATCAGACATGGTTTAGTTGATTTGGATCACGTGATCACTTAGATGATTAGAGGGATGTCTATCTAAGTGGGAGTTCTTAAGTAATATGATTAAATGAACTTTAATTTATCATGAACTTAGTCCTGATAGTATTTTGCAAATAATGTTGTAGATCAATAGCTCGCGTTGTTGCTTCCCTATGTTTCATATGTGTTCTTAGAGAAAACTTAGTTGAAAGATGATAGTAGCAATGATGCGGACTGGGTCCATGATCTGAGGTTTATCCTCATTGCTGCACAGAAGAATTATGTCCTTGATGCACCGCTAGGTGACAGACCTATTGCAGGAGCAGATGCAGACGTTATGAACGTTTCGCTAGCTTAATATGATGACTACTTGATAGTTTAGTGCACCATGCTTAACGGCTTAGTATCGGGACTTCAAAGACGTTTTGAAAGTCATGGACCATACCAGATGTTCCAGGAGTTGAAGTTAATATTTCAAGCAAATACCCGAGTTGAGAGATATGAAGTCTCCAACAAGTTCTATAGCTAAAAGATGGAGGATAATAGCTCAAGCAGTTAGCATGTGCTCAGATTGTCTGGGTACTACAATCGCTTGAATCAAGTGGGAGTTAATCTTCTAGATAAGATAGTGATTGACAGAGTTCTCTAGTCACCATCACCAAGTTAGTAGAACTTCATGATGAACTATAGTATGCAAGGGATGGCGAAAACGATTCCCGAGCTTTTCATGATGATGAACTCGATGAAGGTAGAAATCAAGAAAGAGCATCAAGTGTTGATGATTGATAATACCACTAGTTTAAAGAAAGAGAACTTCATGTAGAATGGCAAGCAAGTTCTCACTTCCGTGAAGAAGCCCAAAGCTAGACTAAAGCCTGAAACTGAGTGCTTCTACTGCAAAGGAAATGGTCACCGAAGCGAAATGCCTCAATATTTGGTGGATAAGAAGGATGGCAAAGTGAACAAGGGTATATTTGATATACAGGTTATTGATGTGTACCTTACTAGTGTTTATAGTAGCCCCTGGGTATTTAATACTTGTTCGGTTACTAAAAATTATTAACTCGGAACAGGAGTTACAGAATAAAAAGAGATTAGTTGAGGGTGAAGTGACGATGTGTGTTGGAAGTGGTTTCAAGATTGATATGATCATCATCGCACACTCCCTATACTTTCAGGATTAGTGTTAAACCTAAATAAATGTTATTTGGCGTTTGCGTTGAGCATGAATATGATTTGATCATGTTTATTGCAATACGGTTATTCATTTAAAGTCAGAGAATAATTGTTGTTCTGTTTACATGAATAAAACCTTCGATGGTCATACACCCAATGAAAATAGTTTGTTGGATTTCGTCGTAGTGATACACATATTCATAATATTGATGCCAAAAGATGCAAAATTGATAATGATAGTGCAATTTATTTGTGGCACTGCCATTTGGGCAATATCGGTGTAAAGCACATGAAGAAACTCCATAAAGATGGATTTTTGGAAACACTTGGTTATGAATCATTTGATGCTTGCGAACCGTGCCTTTTGGGCAAGATGACTAAAACTCCGTTCTCTGGAACAATGGAACGAGCTACTGACTTGTTGGAAATAATACATACCTATGTATGCGATCCAATGAGTGTTGATGCTCGTGGCGAGTATCGTTATTTTATGACCTTCACAGATGATTTGAGCAGATATGGGTATATCTACTTAATGAAACACAAGTCTGAAACATTTGAAAAGTTCAAAGAATTTCAGAGTGAAGTGGAGAATCATCGTAACAAGAAAATAAAGTTTCTAAGATCCGATCATGCAGGAGAATATTTGAGTTACGATTTTGGCCTTCATATAAAACAATGTGGAATAGTTTCACAGCTCACGTCACATGGAACACCACAGCGTAATGGTGTGTCTGAACATCATAACCGCACTTTATTGGACATGGTGCGATCTATGATATATCTTACTGATTTACCACTATCGTTTTGGGTTATGCATTACAGGCAACTGCATTCACTTTAAATAGGGCACCATCAAAATCCGTTGAGACGACGCTTTATGAACTGTGGTTTGGCAAGAAACCAAAGTTGTCGTTTCTTAAAGTTTGGGACTGCGATGCTTATGTGAAAAAGTTTTCAACCTGATAAGCTCGAACCCAAATCAGAGAAGTGCGTCTTCATAGAATACCCAAAGGAAACTGTTGGGTACACCTTCTATCACAGATCCGAAGGCAAGATATTCGTTGCTAAGATGGATCCTTTCTAGAAAAGGAGTTTCTCTCAAAAGAAGTGAGTGGGAGGAAAGTAGAGCTTGATAAGGTAATTGTACCTTCTCCCGAATTGGAAAGTAGTTCATCACAGAAATCAGTTCCAGTGATTCCTACACCAATTAGTGAGGAAGTTAATGATGATGATCATGAAACTTTAGATTAAGTTACTACAGAACCTCGTAGGTCTTCCAGAGTACAGTCCACACCAGAGTGGTACGTAATCCTGTTCTGGAAGTCATGTTACTAGACCATGATGAACCTACGAACTATGAGGAAGCGATGATGAGCCCAGATTCCGCGCAATGGCGTGAGGCCATAAATCTGAGATGGGATCCATGTATGAGAACAAAGTGTGAAATTTGGTGGAGTTGCCCGATAATCGGCAAGCCATATTGTATAAATGGATCTTCAAGAGGAAGACAGACGCTGATAGTAGTGTTACTATCTACAAAGCTCGACTTGTCGCAAAAGGTTTTTCGACAAGTTCAAGGTGTTGAATACAATGAGATTTTCTCACTCGTATTGATGCTTAAATCTGTCCGAATCATGTTAGCAATTGCCACATTTTACGATTATGAAATTTGGCAAATGCATGTCAAAACTACATTCCTGAATGGATTTCTGGAAGAAGAGTTGTATATGATGCAACCAGAAGGTTTTGTCAATCCGAAAGGTGCTAACAAAAGTTTGCAAGCTCCAATAATCCATTTATGGACTGGTGCAAGCCTCTCGGAGTTGGAATAAACGTTTTTATTGTGTGATCAAAGCATATGGTTTTATACAGACTTTTGGAGAAGCCTGTATTTACAAGAAAGTGAGTGGGAGCTCTGTAGCATTTCTAATACTATATGTAGATGACATATTGTTGATTGGAAATGATATAGAAATTCTGGATAGCATGAAAGGATACTTGAATAAGAGTTTTTCAAAGAAAGACCTCGGTGAAGCTGCTTACACATTGAGCATCAAGATCTATAGAGATAGATCAAAACGCTTGATAAGATTTTTGAATGAGTACATACCTTGATAAGATTTTGAAGTAGTTCAAAATGGAACAGTCCAAAAAGGAGTTATTGCATGTGTTGCAAGGTGTGAAGTTGAGTAAGACTCAAAAACCCGACCATAGCAGAAAATAGAAAGAGAATGAAAAGTCATTCCCTATGCCTCAGTCATAGGTTCTATAAAGTATGATATGCTATGTACCAGACCGATTGTATACCTTGCTCTGAGTTTGGCAAGGGAGTATGATTTTTGATCTAGAAGTAGATCACTGGACAGCGGTCAAGAATATCCTTAGTAAGGACTAAGGAAATATTTCTCAGTTATAATGATGTGATTGACTTGATCCATTCCGTTAGCTTAGCACTTGATCGTTTACTATGTTGCAATTGCTTTCTTCATGACTTATACATGTTCCTATGACTATGAGATTATGTAATTCCCGTTTACCGGAGGAACACTTTGTGTGCTACCAAACGTCACAACGTAACTGGGTGATTATAAAGGTGCTCTACAGTTGTCTCCAGAGGTACTTGTTGAGTTGGCGTATTTCGAGATTAGGATTTGTCACTCCGATTGTCGGAGAGGTATCTCTGGGCCCTCTCGGTAATACACATCACTATAAGCCTTGCAAGCAATGTGACTAATGAGTTAGTTACGGGATGATGCATTACAGAACAAGTAAAGAGACTTGCCGGTAACGAGATTGAACTAGGTATTGAGATACCGACGATCGAATCTCGGGCAAGTAACATACCGATGACAAAGCGAACAACGTATGTTGTTATGTGGTTTGACCGATAAAGATCTTTGTAGAATATATGGGAGCCAATATGAGCATCCAGGTTCCGCTATTGGTTATTGACCGGAGACGTGTCTCGGTCATGTCTACATAGTTCTCGAACCCGTAGGGTCCGCACGCTTAACGTTCGGTGACGATTTATATTATGAGTTATGTCTTTTGATGTACCGAAGGTAGTTCGGAGTCCCGGATGAGATCGAGGACATGACGAGGAGCCTCAAAATGGTCGAGACGTAAATATCAATATATTGGACGACTATATTCGGACATCAAAAAGGTTCCGAGTGATTCGGGTATTTTTTGGAGTACCGAAGAGTTACGGGAATTCGTATTGGGTCTTAATGGGCCATACGGGGAAGGAGAGAAAGGCCTCAAAGGGTGGCCGCACCCCTCCCCATGGACTGGTCCAAATTGGACTAGGGAAGGGGGCGCCCCCTTCCTTCCTTCTCCTTCTCCCTTCCCTTTTTCCTATTCCATGTGGGAGGAGGAATCCTACTAGGGCCCTATGAGGGCGGGCCTCCTCCTCCCTCCATCCTTCATATACATGGCCAGGGGGCACCCCATAGACACACAAGTTGATCTATTGATCTCTCCCAACCGTGTGCGGTGCCCCCCTCCACCATATTCCACCTCGGTCATATCGTAGCGGTGCTTAGGCGAAGCCCTACGTCGGTAGCAACATCATCACCGTCATCACGCCGTTGTGCTGACAAAACTCTCCCGTGAAGCTCTGCTGGATCAGAGTTCGCGGGACGTCATCGAGCTGAACGTGTGCTGAACTCGGAGGTGCCGTACGATCGGTACTTGGATCGGTCGGATCATGAAGACGTACGACTACATCAACCGCTTTGTGCTAACGCTTCCGCTTTCGGTCTACAAGGGTACGTGGACAACACTCTCCCCTCTCGTTGCTATATATCACCATGATCTTGCGTGTGCGCAGATTTTTTTTTGAAATTACTACGTTGCCCAACAGTACAACCATCATGGAGTCATGTTGAAGGTGGAGCTGGAGTCTGATGGACGAATTCACTCTATGCTGATGGAGGGGCTACGGCGTAAAATGAAGAGTCGAAGCCTATTTCAGCGGAAAAGTGAGAGACGTTTGGATCGGACTAGGTACCAGTGGTCTGAAGGAGACGTGATACTTGGCATTGGTCAATGATGATCGGTGGTTCTCTGCAGTGGGGGGTGAGTGGTGTGGGTTCGCGACCTTGGGAGATTTGACCAGGACAGCAGAGGCTCGACGCGATGATAGCGATGAGGTGTGCGGTAAGCACGTGACACAACGATAGTCCAAGGCACTGGTGGTCAGACAAAATGTGCAGAGGGTGTTGGAGTAGTGTTGACGAGTATTAGATTCAAGTTGGTGACTGGGTCTATCGGTGCTGATTGATGGATAGGAGTTGACCATGGAGAATCTGAGAAAGTGACGGAAAGTCTAAAATTGTCAAAAGCTGAGAGAGTACACGGCCGTATCTTTTGTGGTGTTCGGTGCACATGGCAAAGTGCGGATGACAAGTAAAGGAGGCGGAGTGCTATAGTTGTGGGACATTCCAGAGACTATCCGGGAAGACAACTGTGAATTTAACTCGGGGTGACACAGGGGCGATGGTGAAATTCCTTCAAGTTTCAGACAGATGGTCAAGAAAGAGCGGTAATGTTGAGTACATGTAACTCTTATATGTGACGTGTAATATGTGAGTTGTTCACTTTCATGCAGACATGGTCGGTGTCTGATGGCGTTTAACGGATACTCTGGAAGTTGGGAGCACAAATAAAGTAATGAGGAACTTAATTTTGCTTGAGTGTTGACTATGAAGAAGACGAGAAGGCACTATAGTTGCAAGTGGAGTCACGTGGAGTCTCGGAGTATAGCGATGATCATGTCGTATCTCAAGTTCAATGTGCACGGAGGTTGAACGCATGGATGAATCCAACATGGTGAAAATATTCGTCAAGGTGGAGTTTGTTAGAACTGTGTCGAATATTTGTACAAGGTAGGTTACAGTTGGACTTGGATTTGGACTGTGCGTAGACAGGGTACGAGTTGTGTCCTAATAGGACACTTCTATCCTAGGCCTCTTATATAATGAGAGGGTGGACACACGATGTAACCTATGCCAACATAATAGCACAGGCGCGCAAGAGGGAGCTGGCGGCGTGTGCCGGTGCCCGGGTGGCCGTGGTGCAGTATTGTGATGGTGTCACAGGGAGGAGCGCCCGTAGTCAAGCCCCAGGGATGTAGCCATATCTGTGAACCTCGTTAACAAATCCCGGTGTCGTACTCGTGTGATTGTTTGGTCCTCAGATGATCGACTACGCGCATTGGATTTATTCTTACACCATCACCAGAGATGTGGAGGAAGCCGGGCGAGGAGGAGGAGGAGGAGGAGGATGCGATGTGGACGGCGCCGGAGCACGGCTTAAATAGCTGCGTCCAGGCCATGCGAAGGGTCGGTTAGCCGCTTCAATGCGGCGCATCAGCCGAAGTTGGTTCCTCGGGAACCTGTGTCCGCATTAAAGCGGCGGTTGTCGAGAGGTCACGTCGGTCAGTGCCGCCTTCCCTCACTCCGGTCACATCACAACGTTCAATTTTGGCCTCTGTGTGCTCTGAGCCGGCATGAATGTGGCGCAGTAAGTGGGCGTGCTTCGGAAGAACAGCACGGGAGGGGCGGGTGACGGGTTTTTGGTGGGCCAGGGCGATCAGAAGCGGCTTGGGATTGGTCCAGACTCCCGCAATCCTCTCTCATTTTTGTCTCCGATTAGCGGGAGAAATCGCGTTCAGACCGCTCCATGGACCGATACAGGTCGGCGTTAGATGACTTCCGCGATCCAAATAGCGCGTCCAGATGGTTGCGGGAGGTTTACGGGTCTGCGTTGGAGATACTACACGCTTCGAACGCCCCGGTGCGGGTTCGATTCCTAGGCGCGTGTGCGTGTGAAATTTTTGTTTATATTTTTTTCTGGCAGTCCCTTTTTCTGGCTAACAAGGGCTGGATGCGTGATTAAATAAAAAGTGAAGGCCTTTTTTGCAAAAGAACAAGCCAAGTCAGGCGGCCCGAACAGTCAGATACACCATCAATGTACTATTATACGCGGTTTAAACTATTTTGTAATTAACTGCCCCTAACATGGTATTGACATGTAAAAATTACGAAAATGATACTAATACCCCAATTGAGGTACCTCGTCTGTGCAATTAACTCTCAAACTATATATCAGATTAGAGTAGAATTTCGCGAGCTCTTCCTCTTGGAATGAAATTCGATCGAGTGGGCGCGCGATGGCGCCGCCTGCGTGCCTGCGTGCAATGCGATGGCTATGATGCAAGTGGCCATACATCACATGGGTGGGTGTCGCATGGCCGCCTGCGGAAACGAACGCGTGTGCGGGGATTTTGATCTTTTTTTTTGTTGCGTTTGCGTTTTATCGCCGGGTGTGCGTGGGGAAAAAGAGATCACTGTCCTTCTCCAGCCAACGATCCAAATGAGTGAAGTCGACAGCGGCCGCAGTAAATTTCCCACTTCATTTTGTTCAACTTAGCTCGTTGTCTAACATATGCAAGGCTATAGCTTAAATATATGGCCAGGCGCTCGCTCATGCCCCAGCAAGCTTTTCACGCTCCGTCTCAGCGAGTTCACACCATCCTTAGAGCATCTCCAACGGCCGCCCCAAAATACGTGTCGCGCGGTAACTTTTCGCGCGTTTCAGCGGGGGCGGGAAACTACAGCTCGCGCGGTAGATTTGACGTGCCGCTTCGCGCGTGCCTATAAGATGCGGCGCTCGCCACACGCTTCACCATACTGCCACGCGTCCTTCCCTCGCCACTCGCCACTTCCATGCTTTCTCACCGCTTCCAGCGCCCCGCCACCGCCGCGCCATCATGCCGCCGCGCCGCCGGGGATCTTCGGGCTACCGAGGCGTTCGCGAGCGCCCCAACGGCTGGTACTCCGTCGAGATTCGGTCCGGCAACGTCCGGCTCGGCCTCGGCTCGTTTCGGACCGCGCGTACGACGCGGCGGCGTGGCGCTTGGAGAGGCCCCCGTCGCAGATGAATTTCCGGGACGTCCACACGCGCCCGCCAGCGCAGCCTCGCCCCCGCCTCGTCGATCACTGCATCAGACCGTGCGGACAAGTTCGGCTGCAGCGCCGCCTCCTCGTCGCCGAGGAGGACGAGCGAGCCATGGCGGAGTGGCGCCGACGCCACCCGGAGGAGGTCGCCAACGAGCACGCCTACTGGGCAGAGAGGACGGCAAGGCGCCGCGCGGAGCGGGCGGACCGGCGTCGGCGGAAGGCATTGGCGATATCGCAGTGCGATATCGTTGAAGCAGGTGGGAGGTCCATCTTCACGTCAGACGATGAACGTTGGGACGACATATGGCTCGATACCTCGGACAACACCTCCGAGGTTGATGAGGATGATGATGAGGACTCGGAGTAGTTCTAGTTGCACCGTAGTTTTATCTAGTTGCACCGTAGTTTATTTTATGCAGTTCAGTTTTATCTATCTATGCTATGAACTTGTTTTTTCTATTTGAATCATCTATGCTATGAACTATGTAAAATATATTTGTTTATGTCAAATTTATTTTCTATCCAAAATGCAATAAATATGGACTTGTGTGTGCTGTATTTTAGCGCGGCTGCTGGAGCCAGCTCTGTACGCCGCGTCAAAACTGATGATGAATGCGAAGCAAACTACTTTTTAGCGTGCGGCGCGTTGCGCGGCTGTTCGAGATGCTCTTACCCTTGCGCGCGCTGATCAATAGTACGTATCGGCTGGCAAAGCAAACGTAGTACTACAGTGCAGCTCGGTCTTTCTTTGTGATGCTGACCGACACGTACATCACGTTGGTCGCCTGGCCGGCTCGTAAAAGATACTGTAGACAGAATAGCACCCACCGTACGCATGTAAACGTACGTACCCCTGCCGTGCGCGTGGAGTCAATCGGTCGACGCAATACAGATTTGACTCGACTTCGCAGCACCCAGCACTGATGGGAGTGGCTAGAACTCATTTAGACACGAGATATGGTTCGGTCTCATTCAGATGATGTCATGTTTATGTTAAATGGGTAATGTTGCTGTTTGTTGTTGAAAATTCTTTCCTGTGCTGATTGTTCGTTTGTTGTTGTTGTCCAAATTATTCAGTTCAACAGGCTTGAGGTTGGTCCGACGAAGAAATGTGACAGCGCTCTACCAGGCCCATGCACAGTCCACCTGGACAAGCATGCATACACATACACACTGTGCGGCAAGCACACACAAAAAAATAGTTGCAATATTTCTCAAGGGGTAGCAGCGGTTAGGTCATTATACTAGAAAAAATGCATAGTTTTCACATGAAATGTCTAAGTTGTACTCTTTTTTAACCACAATGTTTAGAAAATCTTCAGGAATTTTATAAACTATCCAGGAGTTTTAAAAATGGCATTTTTATAATAAAAATTGGGATTTAAAATGTTCACAAATTTGAAAAAATTGTTCATGAACTTAGAAAATTTTGTGAATTTTAAAATTGTTAATTGCATTCAAGTGAAAAATAACTTGTGGTTGCGACTCCCATGAAAACATGCAGTTGCAACCCTGTTTAACAAATGCAATTGCAACCTCACTTGAAAACATGCAGTTGTGACCCCCCTCGAAAGCATGTTGTTGTGAATCCATTTAAAAAGTTCTAGTTGTGCCCCATCTTCAAAACATGCATTTGCAAGCGCATTAGAAAACATGTAGTTGTGAGCCCCATCGAAATAAATGCAGTTTGTGACCCGATTTGAAAACTTGCAAATGCAACCTTCCTTGAAGACATGTAGTTGTGACCCCCTTGAAAGCATGTAGCTGCAATTCTATTAAAAAAATGCAGTTGCGGCCCCCTTGAAAACATGCGATAACAACCACATTTGGAACATGTAGTTGTGACATCCTTGAAAAAATGCAGAAGTATTAAAGTTGCGTCTCCATTTGAAAACTTGTAGTTGTGACCCATTTTGAAAACTTGCAGTAGCAGAAGCTTTGTGTCTGTGGAGTTGCAGTCGGGTTACAACATTTGCAGTTGCATGTGACTGGTGGTGGACATGCAATTGGCCCCGACAACTTCCCATTTCCTCCCAATTGCAATCGCTTTGTGCATGCGCATTTCGGTTAGGTTAGAACGCTTGCAGTTGCATGTATAGTCATTGACATGCAACTGACTCAACAACCCCCTTTCGACCCCAGTTGCAACCGCTTTGTACTTGTGTAGTTGTAGTCGGGTTACAATGCTTGTAGTTGCATGAATAGTGATTGACATGCAACTAACCCAACAACCACCTCTTGACCTGAGTTGTAGTCGATGTGTGCTCGTGCAGTTGCACTCGGGTTACAACACTTGCAGTTGCACGTCGAGTGATTGACATGCTACTGACACGACACCACCCCCCCCCCCTCTCGACCCTAGTTGCACCCGCTTTGCGCCCATGCAATTGCTATTATGATGTAACACATGCAGTTGCATCTCTAGTGTTGGACATGCAATTGGCCCCGATAATCTTTCTCCTGACCTCAGTTCCATTTGCTCTCTACTCGTGCAGCTGCAATCGTTTTACAACGCTTGCGGTTGCATGTATAGTGCTAAACAATAAAATAAAATTAATAAGAATCCTGGGAGTCCCCCGGGGCCAGCAGTCGGGCCCAAAGGGGCCCCTGGGGTCCCCTTTCGGGAGGGCCCCCGGGCGGGCCCCTGGGGCAAAGGGGAAAGGGGAAAGCCAACTGAGGAAAATTTGGCCCGGTTTGCCAGGGGGGACGTTTAAACCCCTTAAACCCCTTCTTGGCGAATCCCCGGGGGTAAAGGGAAGGGGCCCGTAAAATTGGGGGCCCCCTTTTAAAATAGGGGCCCCTCCCCCTTTTCCCGGCAAAGGGTTGGGACCCTTTGGGCCCCGAAAGGGGCCCAACCCCCCCCCACCCCTAAGGCCTGGGCCTTGGGGGCCGGGTTTTCCCGGCCGGGTGGGGCCCGGGGGCCCCAAGGGGACCCCCGGGGGAAAAACCCCCCGGCCCGGTGGTGGGGGCCCCGGGGGAAAGCAAGGGGGGCCCAAATCCCGGGCCCGGGCAGGGCCGGGCTAGGGCCGGGAATAAAAAGGAAGCGCAAAAGGTTTTGGGGGGAAAAAGGGGCCGTCCCCCTCCCCGGTTTTGGGGAAACCCCCCCTTTGGGAGGGGACCCCAAGGCCCCCCCAAATACCCCAGGGAGGGGCAAATTTTAAAGGAACCCCCCCAAAGAGAATTTTGGGAGGGGCCCCCACCAAAAATCCCCCGGAGGAAAACCCCTTAAAAAAAACCCCCAGAAAGGGTTTTTGCCCGGGCCGTTTCCCGGGAGAAGGTGGGAGATTCCCACCCATCAAACCCAAAGGGGTTTTTTGGGGGCCTTGGTGGGAAAAGGTTTCCCGGCGCCCTTCCCGGGGCTTTTCCCTTTTTCCGGAATGGGGTTGGGCCCCCGGATGGGGCACACCCGGGGGGGCCCTCCCCGGCGGGAAATTCCCCTAAACCCACCCTTTGGGGAACGCTTTCCCAAAAAAATTTGCGATTCTTCCAAGTACTTTCATCATGATTCTTGGTGGAGTTTTGGTGAGGCGCGAGATCCGTCTCGGCGCTCTCGCCTTCATCGCCGCGACTCCGCTTGGCTCGGAGGCTCCACTCGGCGTTGATCGCTCCCGTCCAGTGCGGCGCATTTTCGCGCATGTGTCCGGCGTTCTGCTGCGACAACCGTCGACCCGTGATCGGTCGACTCCCCTATCGGCCACCCTCGGTCTCCCACCGCGCAAGCGCTCTGGTGATCGAGGCTCCGGGTGGGTGAGGCCTGGATGGCTCGCCGGATGCCACCGCCCAAGTTGCGGCAATCGAGCCAGCGAATCCCTCGGCCTATTCGATCGTCGGTGGCTCGTAGAGGCGCATCCGAATCGATAGTAGTGATTGGGTAGAAATCTTGATGGTCAGCGGACCTCGCAGCCCTCGGCCGCCCATGAGGCGGAGTAGGTGGTGGAAGCGACCCGCACAAGACCATGAAGAGTACCGGCTGAGCCACTCAATTCTCTGCAAAGGAAGAGCTCCGCCGGAACATGGATGCCACGCATACTCCCATCGGGAGAAACCCCGGCTCGCGCCTTGGAGGAGGCACGTTTAGCCAACTAGCTACGCCTTTTCGTCTGAAGAACCTTCGGCGCTTCGGCAGCGGCACACAGTTCCGCGCATCGGCGTCAACTCTTCCCGCCGACTCGGTATATCGAACCTGATTCAGAATTTAGCTAGCAACCCGTATAGCGAGTCCATCCAGCCCTCTCGGTCGGAAGTTGGCGGAGGCTTGATCGAATCGAGATTTGCTTCGAGCGGGAGATCGAATTCAGCCGTGTCGCGATCGCGCAGCAAATTCCGATCGATCCGTCGCTGCGAATACGGTTCGATCGGCTCACATCCCAGATCGCCCTGCGGCGTGAAGGCGCGAAATCGGCGAGACTAATCGGTGACCGACATGATCGTGATGACGCGTCGAGTGCCCTCCTCCCGAGAGGTGGGTCTTACGCTCCTCGGCGGGACGGAGCGTCAACTTCGATGTAGGCGAAGAGCTCCGTCAACCCGGAACCGGCTTGACGCGATCCATCATCGTGCAAGGCTTGGTCGACAAGCAGAGCCCATCGGGCGGCCCGACAGAATCGCCCTAGCGTCGAGTGCATGTTTACGGTCGAGTGTTTCAGCAGGGCTATCGGGCGCGGTGATTCCCCCAATTTCAGGTTGGCAATGGGTAAGCAAGTTCCTTTGGTGAGTGTAAGCCGAAACCTGGCTTGAGTACTACCGAGTGGCGGTTCAGATTGGGGTGGGAATGACGAGGTGGCCATGAAGCATTTGCCCTCATGTTGGAAGGTTACGCGGGCGTGGTTGAATCGAGTTACCTCCTAGCAGCATCTACACTTGGGAAGATCTGTCCGAGTGTTTGTCGGAACATTCGAAGGAACTTGCAGCGACCAGCTGGATTGCAGAGTTGCAAGTTTGTGTGCGAAGAGCGACGAGACTCTCGAGAGTATATTCAGAGATGGATCACTTTGCATCATACCGTGGGACGTGTCGACCATCGAGCAATCTGCGCCTTCAAGGATGGTGTCAAAACGAGAATTGAGTTTGAAGTTTGGTCGAACCGAGACATGACCACTGAGTCGGATGATGGAATTGCTACCAAATGCATGTGGCGAAGAAGAAGACCGACTTGAGCGGCAAGTACAAGCCGAGTCGATCGGAGAAGAAACACCGTCGGAAGCGAAGCGGAAGGCCGAACCAGCAGCTCCTGGAGAGGCTCTGGGCGTGACTCAGGGAAAGTTCAAAGGGAGACCTAAAGGATCTTGGAACCCTAAGAAAGTGAAGGATAAAGAAGGAAACGACGTGATGGATATGCCGTGTCACATCCACACGAAGAAAGATGAAGAGGTAATATCATTTACGAAGCATACCACTCGCCGATGTCGACTCCTGATCCAGCGTTCCAAGGAAAACAGTCCAGGACAAGGAAAAGGAGTCGGACAAGGCGAAGACAAGGAGGGCAGTGAGGAGGATATCCACATGTCAACTCCACTCGATGATTTTCGCGGATGTGGAAAGCAAGAGTGTAAGGTCATTAACCGTGAGGTGAACATGGTTGCCCAATGAAACCAAGCTATCGAGATGGTCCCAACGCCCATCACATTCGACCGGTCGATCACCCGACTCATATTGCCACCACAGGAGGCAAGCTTTGATGGTCGACCCGGTTATCGAAGGCACTCGGTGACGATGGTGCGATGGGCGGTGGTAGCGGACTGAACTTGTTGTATCGAGACACCTTTG
>JAHHZJ010000129.1:0-34428 GCA_021437245.1 Aegilops speltoides
CTCGCCCTCGGCGCCCTCTCCCCTCTCTCCGCGTCTCAAAACCGCGACCATGGCGGCGCTACCCGACGACCGAGCGACGACCAATGGTTTCGGCTGCCGCCATCTGCATGAGGCGGAAGCCCGCCACCTCTACGAGGCGGACTACCCGGCGCCGCCGGACATGCGGGTGCCAGGCTCCTGGAGGCTCAGCACCAGCGGAGTCCTGGTGCCACCGCCGCCCTCCGGTGCTGAACGACGGGCCGAGATCGCACGCATCAGGTCGGCGTTGCCGGAGCACGCGCGGCAGCAGACGAGGTACGCCCCCAACAACCACAATCTGTTGACGGTGTACTTCGATCGCCGCCACGCCGACCAGCTGGCTGCCACGGGCGGCATCGACCCCGCGGCCTCCTCAACTCCGAGGGGCGGCGTCAATGGTGGGGCGTCTTCAGGCACATGCTCGAAGTCGTCCGCGACATCCAGGCCGGCAACTCGCCGCGGTTGGAGTACCCGGCGCCCCCACCTTCTCTCGCCATCACGGCAGTTCCTAGATGCCAAGGAGAATAGAGACGGCGTCCTCGTCCTGGCCGGGCTCCCATTCCTCCGGGTCACCGCGCTCCTCCCGGTCAGGTTGGAGCCATGGAAGACGACGCTAGGGCGGCGCACCCGCGGCGGCGCCCTCGTCATCAACCAGGGTGGCATCCCTTCTCCCCCCTCATCCCGCCTCGTCAAGCCGAAGACCGAGCCGGCGCTCCTTCCCGTGAAGAGGGAGCACGAGGCCATGACCGCCGACGAGGAGAACGACCTCAAATAGGCGCGGGACGACTACGTCCGATAGGAGATGGAGCGGCAGCGCCGCGCCCTCAAGAAGATCGCCGCCCGGCGCCGCGGCCGCGAGGAGGGCGACGTCGTCATCTTCGACAACAACGTCGAGGAGGCTCCCGGGCCGTCCAACCCCGTCTGCCACGGTGACCCAGGGTAGGGGTGCAGCAAGGACATCGGTGGCGTGCAGAACGACGGTGACGACTACACCAACTTCTACAGGCTCCTCGGCATGTAGAAGGCTCAAGAAGGCGGCGGCGTAGTAGTTTTTAGTTTAGTTTTTAAAATTATGTTTTAAGTTTGTACAAATCTCAATGAAAACGCCTGAATTTCCTCCAAAATTGTGTTGTTTTTGTATTAAATTTGAACGAATTCGGTTTTGAAAAAGCGGCGTCTGGGTCCAGCTTGGGGTGGTGTTTGAGATCGCTACCGCCCCTACGTCGATTTTATCGTCGGTTGGGCCCTAGGCGACGCTGTTTTAAGCCCCCGTAGGGTGAACGGCTGGAGATACTCTCAGGACATGCAGCACGACTGCACGGGGTACCGGGAGCTCCTATACGCCACTCTCTGCGGCAAACAGCTGCAGTTTCGCATAGGCAGGTCTCTTCCTGGGCCGGCCCATGAACAAAATAAATCGGTAGCGAGCACGTACCGTAATAGCTAAAAAAGAATGGAAGCCATACGACGGGATCGAACACAGGATCGCCGCAATGCAGACACACGCTCTAACCGGTTGAGCTATAGAAGGTTAGTAACCTAGATGCAGCGTAAATGTTTTAGAACCAACATCCAGCTCAGATGCAACATATATTTAAAATTTCGAAAGATTTTCTTTAAAAAAAACTGAGTTGCTTATTAAACACAAAATTTAGAAAACTAAAACATTTTCAAAAACAGGAACGTTTTCTGAAATTCCTGAACAAATTTTAATTTGTGAACAAATTTGGAAACCTGAACATTTGTTGAATTTGTGAACATATTTAGATAAAGAGGAACATTGTTTTAGAATTCCACTTTATTTGAATTTGTGAAAAAAATAAAAACGTGGAAGTTTTCTGAATTTGTGAACAAATTATGAAAACAGGAACATTTTTGAATTTTGTGGCAATATCGAATTTGTGAACAAATTTTTAAAACACGAACATTTTCTGAATTTGTGAACAAATTTTAAAATATTAGTATCTTCAAGATTTTGAACAAATATTGAAAACAGGAACATATTGTTGAAACCGAACATTTCTTAGTTTGGGAACAAAATTTAAAAAGTCGAACACTTTAGATTTAGAACATTCTTCAAAATTAAGCAAACAATTTTTGAAATTATAGACTTTTATGAAATTTCTAAACAAAATTTTGAAAAAGGAAAATTTCTCAAAGATTGAACATAATTTGGAAATTACATTTTTTAAAATATTGAACAATTTTTTAATTTGTGTACAAATTTGACAACCAGAACAATATTTAAGTTTGTCAACAAATTTTCAAACATGTGAACAAATTTTGAATTCTAATATTTTATAAATTTATAAACAAAAATTGAAAACATGCATAGTTTTTGAAACTTTGAACTAATTTTTGAAAAATGTAATCTTTTTTGAAATTTGTTTACAGTTTTGTGAAGGAAATAAACTTGAAAAAAAGATAAAGGAAAAGGAAATGAAAGAAAAAGATAATATAAGAAACAGAAAAAAAATGAAAAAACAAAAAAGAAGGAAAAGGAAAAACGAAAAAAAAAACAGAATAGAAAACCCAAAAACCGAAAAGGAAAGAACACAGAAAAAACGCGATTTAGGGAACCTTATAAAAGGTTCCTAAAACCGGTTGGCCGCATCTGTGTAAAACTCAAAGTGGGCCGGCCCATGTTTGTCGCTCGCATCGCTGGCCCTGTGCGGTAGCCCGACAGTTTGCCGCAATGGACGAATAGGGATTTCCCGGGGTACCGGAGCGCGAGCGCGGCGCAGAACTGGTTGATTGGGGATCAGGCGAGAAAAAAGGAAAGGAGAAGACGTGTGCACGTAGTTTTCGGGAAGAAAGAAAAACGATTTGGGATAAGTGACGCTCGTGGAGGCAAGAGCAGAGTATGGGGACACGTCACGAGCGCGCGACGTGGCCGACGCGGTATTCTTTGATCCGCGAGACCACCGGCTTTCGCGCGACAAGAACGCAGCAGCCGCGTCAGTTTTTTTTGTCCGTTAATAATACGTACTACTATTACTTACTTTTTTTCTTTGAGGGAAGATAGAACATACTAGTAGTAGAAGAGAGAAACCAAAGATGATTTCTTAGCAAAGATGATTTCTCATCCGTCCCTAATACGTAGTACTATATGCAATAACAAAACGAGTTGTTTTCTGTCCCGACCTGTGCTTTATAAAACTTGCAGGAAACCCGCTCGCAATTATCAAAAAAAGTACTAGCACACCCCATTGAAAAAGAGAAGAGGAAAGGAGCCGCCTTTTTCCTTGCGATGGCCGGCGGTTGGTCCTCCCTTCCGGCGGATCTTCTGAATCAGATCTCGGGTCGCCTGATCTCCGATGCCGACCAGCTCCAAGCCCACCAGGTATGCGCCCACTGGCGAGCCACCATTCCTCGTCCGGCTGCCTACCGCCCGTGGGTCGTCGCCGCCCGACAGGCGCCCGACGGGCAGGGCGCAGTCGGCGAGTACTCCTTCCTGCTCCCTCGCGGTGTCCAGGGCGTCGACTTCAAGGAGGCCCCACCGGGCCTCCCGTACTGCTGCGGCACGCCTCGCGGCTGGCTCGCCCTTGCGGACGATGTCCGGTCCCCAACGCGGCTCGTGCTGTGGGAGCCCCACTCCGGCACCGAGATCCCGCTTCCATGCCTGTGCCCAGTCATCCAGGTCTTCCTCTCCGGCGACCCGCTCGAGTCGTCGCACTGGATGGCCGTCGCGACCCAGCCCAGATGGCCCGAGGCGCATATCCTCTTCTTCTGGCGGCCCGGGGACGCCGCCTGGAGCGGCCCGGCCAAAGTTCCTTGCGCGAAACTCCACAGCGTCGAATTCCATGAGGGGAACATATACTGCATCGACGGCATGTTTAACCTGTCCATCTACGATCTTAAACTCGGTACAACTTCGCCTCCCGTGCTCCTCCAGTGCTTGGGCATGTCCCCTAATCAAGCGTCAGAGTCGTGGGCGACCAGGAAGTCTTTCAAGGACAGCGTGCGTGCCGTGCACGTCGTGGCCTGCCGCGGCGAGCTCCTGCTCGTGCTGCTGTTCCACGGCCGCCGCCCGACGCTCATGGAAGTCTATAGGCCGGCGTGGACGCCCAGATGGCCTTTCCAGGTCGGTGAGAGGGTGACTGACCTCGGGGGCTACGCGCTCTTCCTCGGCCGTGGCGACGCCGTTGCGCTGTCTGCCAAGGAGTACCCTGCGATCAGGGGGAACTGCGTTTACTACCTGGTACACAATCTCCCCGATTACAGGAAGCATTGGGCAATCGTGTTTGATCTGGGGACGGGTGTTGTGGACGATGTACCTTACCCTGAGGTGCACAAGCAGGAGAATGGCTGCTGGCCATACTCTTGGTTTTGTCCTCGAAGGCCCTTTCTGAAGATGCAGTTAGCTTAAGCAATAAGCAGGGACTTTGAAAATTAGTCTTCGGTATAAGCTGCTTTGAATAGGGAATTTCCTTATGAAATTCCTGCTGTAAATAAATGTTTAAACCGCAGAATTTTGTTATGAAATTCCTGTTGTAATTGTTAAAGTGCAGAAGTTTTTCTAATAAATTTCCGAAATTATACTAAAACTGTTGGTGCATATCTCCCGGTGGGTTTTTGACTGTTGGATCAGCATTCGAGGTTTGTGCTGTATTGAACTTTTTGTCTCCAAGTAATGGTCTTTTTCAAAGCTGATTTGCCGATGCCTTAGTTTGTTCTCTGCAGAAGATCATGAGATTATCTTATCTCACAAATGAAGACAATGGGAAGAGTGCCACCGAGTGATTGTGGCGAGTGGTCGTGGTTGGTGACAGGAGGTTCAGTAACGAGTGCTGAAATAGATGCTTGACCCCAGCAATGTTCCAAAGCAGAGAGGTATAACTGGTATTGTTCATTTTAATCTCCTTTTTATCCCAGACGAGTATTTCATAGCAATTTGTTCTTTGTTTCATTCTAGGGTTATGAATTTGGTGGCCGTTTGAGGTTGGTTTTTCTTCCGGATTTATTGGACTTCGGGTGTTTTGTGCTGTCTACAAGTAGTTAAACGCCCTGTCCCGCTACACTCCTGAGCAGCTGCCATCCTATACAGTTTTCTACGGGATGTTTCTCCCCTAGAGCTGCCTCTATGTCGGTGTCCTGGCCCTCTGGTGGCTCAAGGCTTTTCTTGCCACCTCTGCATGATCAGGTTACATGGGAATCCCGTTGACATCTGGTACCTGTCTGTACGACCTTCTGCTACCCTGTTTAGTTTGGGTATTCATTATTTATTTCTATGCGTTCAAGTTGGTGGCTTCAACTCCAGCTGTATCCTGTGGCAGCTCCTATCATGCTTGTTGATCGCACCTACCCTGTTTAATTTGGGTATTCATTATTTATTATTTCTTAGGTGTGATATGCCCCGTCAATCCCCGTAGTTTAGTATTAATTTTCAGTGCCTCATAGTCCACATTTTTTTGAACGGGCATAACCCCTTTCCATTCTTTGCGACATAGCGGAAATACAAACCAGGTCCCGAGAATGAGGCGGGAGAGGGAAGAGCGGGTTCAAGCATCGCGGAAACCTCTGTGAGCACTCGCCATCGAGATAACCCTTTGTAGGGCAAAAACCGGCGACACCACGATATCTAAAGTTTTCGGATGGGCGACCACCGGATGGCTCACACCTGGCGCCAAAATGACCGTCCCAACACGGGGAGAAACTTCGTAATAACAACATAAAACCAAGGTAAAAAGGCGACCGTCGGCGGACATGCAACTATCGATGAAGCGTCACCCTTCCCTCGGTAGATCCTCGGCGGGCTTCTTGATCATCGATCGCGGCGAAAATCGCATCGACCTCGATGCCTTGTTCTTGACATGTCCACACCGGATCGCAAGTCCACGCATCCTCATGCTTGGCGAGACACGCCCGATAATCAAGGAAAGCACACATAGAAAAGCGGCACTCAAAAGGTGTTAAGTAAATGTTTAGATTCAAGCGTTACACCATTACGACTTGTCCAAATAGCCCGGCACAAGGCGGCAATGCCTTTGTATAAAAATCTCCCCATTAGGAAAGTAAGCGTAACACGAGAGTAAGCACGCCACGATTGTTAGGACATAAATCCATGCCAAGCATACAGGCAACACTTCTCCAGGTTACCCTGGCAATAGGACAGCTAAAGAAGAGATGTTGAGATGTCTCATTCTCACCACAGAAAGAACATTTCGGATTCTCCTTCCACCCTCTTTTTTTCATCACCTCTCGAGTAAGAATAGCATCCTGGAATAGTTGCCACATAAAAATCTTAATTTTTAATGGAATACCAGCTTTCCAAACCCATCCAAAATTGCATCCCGCGATGTTTCTTTCCAAGAAAGAATAAACCGATTTTGTTGTAAAGGTTTTTTTGGGACCCAGGCCCCATTTAATGCAATCCGATTCATCAAAAACACAGCTACTCCTAACAGTGGCAACTACCTGTTGCCATTGCTCTTTGAGCTCATTGCTTAATCTCCTCCGAAAGAAATTTACAGGATCCACATCCTTACATTTTTCCATAGTGCACTCAGGAAAATTGCAGATTGCGAATAACTGAGGGAATATATCCTTAAACGGTTTCTGATCACCAATGGGATCAATCCATACTCTCGCTATATTCCACGATCGAATAGTGATTCTTCTACCAACCATGTAAAGGTCTTTCACCTTCATAATCGCTTTCCGGCAAAGGCGAATCATTCACCTTTGTTTTGTGAAGCTACCGTGTCTCTACCAAGATATTTAGCTTTAACAATCTCGCCAAAGACCAGTTTTGGTCTCAACTTCCACCACCACTTAGCGGGAGGCTTAGATTTTGTTTATGTAAGTCTTTCACTCCCAAACCACCCTTCTCCTTGATCTACAAATGCGAGACCATCGCTTTTGGATAATAGCGTTTTCTCTTTTTAGACACTTGCCAAAAAAATCTTCTACGGTGTTTATCCAACTTTGTCAATAATGGTCTTTGTGGGAGGAACATAGACATGTAATAATAGGCGATCTTTGGAAATATTAGCATTCAAGCGTCGATCTACCCCCGAGGATGCATTACACCTAGACCGAATCACATACGCTAATATATTTGGCTTCCAAAAGTCCCAATCCACCCTCGAATGGATGAATAAGCGATTGGCACCCCGGATATTTCATAGGAAGTGGCCGATCGGCAGTTGAAAATATCCGCATAAGTTTGCAAGATATTATCATCCCTCCAACACGAGAGAATCTCACTCTTACGGAAGTTAATCTTCAAGCCCGACATGAGTTCGAACATATCTGAAGCGACTTGATTCACGGCTTTATCGGGATCATGTTCAATACAAAGGGCGTGTCATCGCATATTGCGAATCGCTACTCCATTCTCGACCGGTCATGACCAAACCAACAAAGAGATTATTGTTTTGTGCTTGAAGCACCATTTTACACAAGCACTTTCGGCGTGACAATATTAAGCGAGAGCGGGAAGCAGGATCTCCTTGCCTCACCCCTTGTGGCTTTGAAAGTACGGACCCATCGTATTGTTTAGCTTGACACAAAGCTGTGCCATTATGCATAATCTTTCTCATCCACTCACACCAAGTCTCCCCAAAGCCTCTATGCTCGAGACATTTCAAAAGAAAGTCGATTAACCTTGTCATAGGCTTTCTCAAAATCAAGCTTTATGGCGATACCACATTTTTCTTAACATGGGTATGATGAAGAACCTCGTGCAAGGATAGGACCCGTCCATAATGTTCTGCCTTTGATAAAGGCATTTTGATGCTTCTTGAGCAGAATATCGGCCAAAAGGGGCGCTCTGTTGTCCAAAACTTTTGTAATCAGTTTATAAGGGCACCTCAGCGAGACATATTAGTGCGAATTGTTGAATCTTATCTGCTCCCGAAATCTTGGGAAGAAGGGTAATGATACCATAGTTCAACCTATACACATCCAGAGTCCCCTCATGAAAAGCATGAAACAAATTCATGATGTCATTCTTAACTATCTCCCGGCAATGTTGGTAAAATTCAGTAGGAATGCTATCCAGGGCAGAGCCCTATTCTTTGTTCATAGAAAATAGAGCTTTTTTCACTTCCTCTTCAGAGAAAGGCCTAGTCAATAACGCATTATCTTCACTACTAATTTTCTCTCCCTCATCCCAAACCTCAAGGTCCATTTGGAATAAATTTCCAGGGGCAGGCCCAAACAATTCTTTGTAAAAATCAGTTGCATGTTTAAGAAGGTTCTCAGTTCCTTCAATGACCTGTTCACCAACCTTCAGGGAGTGGATGGTGTTTTTTCTCTTATTCCCACTAGCAATCTTCTGATAGTAAGCTGTGTTACTATATCCTTTAAGCAACCATCTCTCTTTAGATTGTTGCAGTAAATACAACTCCTCATTAACAAGGATTTCATTGAGCTCTACCAGCAAACTTTGCTTTTTACACAACATTTCAGGGTTGAGATTGCCACTTTCTTCCAGCTCCTCAATTTTCTCCAGTTCCTCCTTGATATTTCTCTTCCTAATTCTCTCATTCCCAAACTTATTAGACCCCCATCCTTTAAAGAATTTTTTCAGCCTTTTCAACTTGATGTTCAAAACATCAATAGGATCCTTTGCCTCGACCTTCTTATTCCATATCTTATCAACCAAAGGAAGAAATTCCTCAGACTTGAGCCAGCTCAACTCGAACTGAACTCTCTTGTGTGTGGAACTTCGTACAACATTATTGTCAGGGACACCAAGAAGCATTATGGTCGAGATATCTCTAACCAACTTTCTAACATTAACCATGGGGAACATAGACTCCCAATCATTACTCATCAGAACACGATCTAATTTTTCTAAGGTCGGGTGTGCTTGATTGTTAGTCCATGTGAACATACCTCCATGCATATGGATTTCACTCAAGCACATGGAATTAATCACTGAATTGAACATGTTAGTGTGGGTGGAGTGGTGCCAATTCTGGTTTTTTCCCCACAATGCCTGAGGATATTGAAATCACCTCCAATAAGAAAAGGAGTTTGAATGTGAGTCAGAAATCTTGGCTCCACTAAAAATCATTCTTGTCACATTCATGAGCAACACCATATACTGTACACAAAGTCCACACTTTCTTGATATTGATATCCAAGAAGCAAACTTGCAAAATGAATCTCCCTTTTCTCCAAGAAATAATTTTGAATCTCTCCTTATTCATTCCACAAAGGATGCCCCCTGATTTCCCAGTGGCTGGGATCCAATCCCAATTAAACCTACTATGAGGGTCTATCTTTCTAAAGTAACTATCCAAAAACTTTTTCTTATGGGTCTCTTGTAGACAAAAAAAATCAAGGGAATGATCTCTAATCATATGGGATAGGCAGGAACTCATTCCTTTTTTTCCTGCCCCCCTACAGTTCCAAAATATACCTATCATTTGGTATGGTTTTTTCTCCCCCCCTCTGGTGGCCCTGTAATGATTAGCCGGGGCTGCCAGTTTATTCTTCTCTTTTCGAAGAGCAGGTTTTTGGCTCCTGGTCACAGGTCTAGATATATTTATCTTAACTTTAGGGCTTTTCTTTTTCCTCGATTTTACAAGAGTAAAGTTGGTCTCAAGATCATCCCCATCATCTCCCCATTCAGTGCTAACAGGAGTTTGATCACCCTTTTCATTAGTGATGTACATCACACCCCCCCCCCTTCCTGATCAGAGGAAGAAACCTGTACTTCACTATTATTTCCCCTCACTTTCTCTAATTCTCTAAGAATATCTATACTAGAGAAATTAGAGTCAGGGATAATCACACCCATATTAGATGCCCTAAGCATAAGATCATGATTTGTAAGCACATCAAAGGAATTGTGGCATGGGGAGGTACCTTCTAAATTTCTCTTCTTTGACAGAACCACAGCCTTGTCACGTATTTTGCCGACCATGTTACGCAAGTTCCTCATCTTTGAATCTAATCACTTCTTGAGACATAAGTGGAGGAGTAGGTATCACCTCCCCCATATCATCAGGTGAGGTAGGATACTGTACCATGTACTCCACTTTCTCCTGCATCTTGTCCTCCATATCACCCTCAATCTCCTCCACCTGGACACATGAGTTGTCCTTCTTTGCATGAGGAATCTTTTCATTGGAGATATCAACAACAGGATCAGATAAAACAATCTTGCATACAGGATCTCCTCGGCAGATGTCTGTTGTTATCAACAACCGGAGTGCACGAGATCTCACTTCCCTTCTTTGTTACAAGCCTCAAGGGCAATGGTTTCAATTAATGAGTGTTATCCTCCTCGACTCATCCGATTCCTCTTGTTCTTTCTCAACAGATTACAGAGGGGCAGATTTTCCGAGCACTGCTTGTATTTCTTGGACTCCCATCCTCTCTCCTTTTCTGAGGTATTGGGGGTAGCTCTACCTGGGGTCTGTTTCTCCATATGCATGTTTTTTTTGGCAGCATCCACATGAAATGTGCCAGTCTGCCTTTCAGGGTCACGGACCAAGACCTTTTCTATCTCATAAAAGAAATCAAAGAGATGTGTTCCCAGCACAGCTTCTGCCACCTCAGGAAGTTCATCAACATTGCGACATCCAAGACGGACCCGTACATATTCAGGTTTATGTAGGGTGGCCATGTCGATCTCCAAAGGAACACCAACCAATGAAGAAACATAAGCCAAGTTTCTCTCATTTCTCCTTTCCAGAGGAACATTAATCACTTTAACCCAAGCAGTTTCCATCACACCCTTGGCCCCAATATTGGCTGTCCATGGAACAATTTTCACAACCACTCCACAGGATCTAAGCGTCATTACATCATTGTAGCATGCTTTCTTAACATCTCTACGGTTCGGAAGCGCATCACATATGTTTGGGGACCAATAGGGACGAGCAATACAATGCCATTTAGTTCCTATGTAATCGGAAAAAGCATCTTCTAACTCCTTAATGATAGCATTTCGTTCAATCACGATAATAACCACACTTGTGGCTCTCTCTTTAAGCTGTTTGGCGATTACGAATCAGGGATGTAGAAGAAACCTTGCCCTTTGGCTTGGAAAGCACACATGGGAGCCACACATTCCCACGGCAAAAAAACAGTGCAGACAGAGGCCAAGTGACCCATCTTACTGCATCTCTCACAGAACGCTTGCGGACAACTAGTAGGAGCATGAGTAGAGGCTTTGCAAATCACACAAGGTTCATGAGCATTGGTTGGGATCACCTGAGTCGAAGAGCCCGCCCGCTGATCGTTGGTGGCGGCTTGATTCTTCCTGAAGTTCATCGCCTCAGATCCAGTGGGGTTAGGGTTTTTCTCCACCCACACCCCCCAGATCTGGCTCGCTTGGCTCGCTCCGCAGCCTCGTCCCAGCGCTCGGTGTCGACCGTCGCCGACGCCGCTTGCTTGTTGGTGGAGTGGTCGTCGCCGTCCGCTTCCCTGGACCAGGAGAAGCGGCCTCTCCCGCGTCCACGGTCGAAGCGTCCCGCGCCGCGCCCCATCCGTCCAGATCCAAAGCCCTCGCGCCGGTTCCCGCGGAAGCCACGGCCGCCGTGCTCCTCCATCGTCGGAGCCCTTGGAGAAGAAGCAACCACCTCCGCGAACGATCTGTGATCACCTCCAATCTTCCCCTTCCACCACTGGAAGGAGGGCCTGATTTTCGATCTAGGGTTTCGTGGCGCCGCCCAGAGATGAGAAAGAGCGGCGTCTAGGTCGAGAATGGGGCGAGCCGCGCGGGATCGGGTTTTGTACCTCTCGCGTCGCCCCTCCCCGCCATGGATCCCGATCCTCGTCCACGTGTCTCGCATCCGCGGCGGCGGCACCTGCCTTCGGTGCGGACCCGGGATGCTTAGGGCCCGGAGTTCCGACCAGCGGTGTGTCGATCTGGTGCGGCAACCGTTCTCATCGTGACGAGCCGCGCCCCGTGTACCGCGAAATCGATCGCGGAATTCGATCGTGGATCCTCGCGAAGTGGCACGGAGCGAGATGATCGCCCGATATCGATGCTTCGCCCTCCGGAGATACCGTGCATCCACCGTGACCCCTCGCAGCCGGTCGGCCAAGACGAGCCGGAGGGCCTCTCGTCGGAGAAGGACCTCCCCGTCGGCGAAGTTGACGGTGCGAGCCGCGGCAAAGTCCGGTGCGAAGGAGACGTGCCAGCGTACGTCGCACGCCATCTGCCGCTTCCCGAAGATGATTTTTTTTTTGTACATCCTCATAGTCCACATTCGCCCTTGAATCGAAGAAATTCAGTCCTCTCAATTTTTCTTTTAGAGAACATATTGCTTATTTGTGTGCTGCTCCTTATTGGTCCTGTCAAATTGTGTTTTAATGTAATTACTCGTAGAGATAAGTATTGTATATACTGTGTGTGCCAGATGCCAGATGCCAGATGTTAGCATGTGTGGATGGTATTTCGTGAAACTTCGGTTTCTCTAAAATAATTTTCGGTGCAACTTCACCCTGTATTTTTGCTAGATGGTTCTGAGGTTTTATTGTTTTAATATGTATGATTCATAACGTTTATGGAGTGTTCGTGTATGCCTGGAGCCTCTACTAATGTCATTGTTCCTGTGGCCGAAAGTTGATTTTCGTTGAAACTTTTCATCATTATAGTATGTTAACTTGGGGATGCAAAATAGGACGATGTTGTAGCTATGCCATGGTAACCCTTGTTCTCATGAATTCCATTTTATTTTCTTCTCAACATGTATTTTTGCGTGATTACACTTTCAGTGACTTATCGTGCTAATATGCGTTAGAATCGACACTATGCTACAAAACCATTCGATTCGGGCAGCAAATTGCTTATGGCAAATTTTAGACTCGAGTAAAATATCAATAAAGTTCTGGTAACTAAATCGAGAGATTATATAGTGTAGCACAGTATATCAACCACAAATTGGCCCTCGGAGTTCGAGCAAAACTATCCTGATGGCTTTGTTGAGATTAGGGCTTTGTCTGCATCACCAGCCTTCTTTTCCTCTCTTATAAGGCTGGTGCCAACGCACCGCCCCACTACCGCCCCGCCACGTCAGCTTTTACCCCCACTCTCACCCCACTCTCACCACACTCTCACCTCACGGTGCCGGTCTCACGGGCTGTAGTGGCGAGGCTATAGCCACGTCGATTCTCTCTCCTCGATTTAGTTATTTCACTCGCATTTCTTGAGACATTATAAATAATGCAAGAAAATAAATTTATTCAACTAAATTTTTTACTGATTACAAAAATAAGTAATAAAATTGCATAATAAATAAAAATTACATAATTTAAAAATAATACATTCTAAATTTTTACTGATTACATCTTGATTACATAATAAGTAATAAAATTGCATAATAAATAAAAATTACATAATTTTAAAAATAATACATTCTAATCCTCATCATCATCCAGCCCAAGCTCTGCCTCCACCATCTTCATGGCCTTCGCATGTTTACGTTTTTCTTCTTCATCCATGTCGGTGGTTGATCGGTCCTTCATTTTGTTCCATTGCTTGAGTAGCTTAGCCTTGACTAAACCACTCCACATGTTCTTCATTTGAAGGTTTTACTTCCTACCTCCTTTGCTTGATGAGATTCATACCTTCCTCTTTCCCTTCTCCTTCCGTGTCGTCACCCTGGCCCTGTCGCGGCCTAGTGGACGCTCCTCCTCCTCCGCGGTGTCTTCGGATCCACCGCCAGAGCTGTACTCACCAGAAACTCCGAGGCGGCTTCTCTTGGCAGTGGAATCGGATCCACTACCAGGACCATGATGTCCTTTCCACTTCATTCATTGCGAACAGCTTGCCACCAAGCAAAGGCGTCTGAAAAGGCTTAGTCACTCTTTTGTCATTCTCGTACCTCGCCATTGCGGCCTTCATGACCATTTCATCGTCTGCGCCCTCTGGCGTAACCCTTCTTCTTGGGTGTAGTATCCATTAAACAAGGTCACCTCACGGTTGTAGGCGTTCCAATGATCCTTGAGTTGCTTGGCGCTCCGATGGCGGGAAGGTGCGAGGTAGAGTTGAAGGTGTCCGCTATCTCGACCCCAAAACTAACGCCGGTCTTCTTTGTTACGGAGATAGAGTCCTTAGAGTGAAAAAGCCAAGCATGAACCTACCCCAAAATAGATATTGTTAGTCATATAAAAAAAACTCCTTATTACATCCAAGAAATGTAATTAAATTACCAGTTTTGCCTCGTCATCAGTTGACCGATCAAGCCTCTTTGGGCGGTTAGGTTGGATTGTTTCCACGGCCGTTTGAGACTACGAGCGGAGCTTACAGCGATGGGTGCAGGAGGTGGTGGGTATGTAGTATATTGAGGCGGATAGTACGGAGCATATTGAGGCGGAGGTATGGATCTGGCGGAGTCCCACTCCGGTACCTCTGGTGGAGCATATTGAGGTGGTGGAGTGCGTGGGTTGAGTCCCTCCGGTACCTCTGGTGGAGCATATTGAGGTGGAGGGTATGGATACGGAGGCGGAGGTATGGAGCATATGTCGCGGAGGCGGAGGTATGGACCATATGGCCTGGATTTGGTGCGTGGGAGGAATAATGCTCGGGGTTGCGGCGAAGAACCTACATCGGAGCGACGATGTGTCGGAGAGAAATCAGCTTGGGGAATGGTGGTGCCCGTCGGTTGCAAAAGATCGGTGAATTGGGTGAGATCTGGAGACCAATCCGACATGGTGGAGAATATTTGGTAGAGTAGAGGAGAGAAATGAGATGAAATGGGGTGTGGAATGAGTGAACCCGGTGTGGGGGTATTTATAGGGTTGGGGATGAAATTTGGAATTTTTGGAATTTTTTAAATTTTTAGAGCTCAGCGGATACATCAGCGGCTAGGCGGCGTGGGCCGAATCAGATCGCGCCACGTCGGCTAGCCATTCTCTCCTCTCGCCCGCTCTCGCCCGACCATGTGCCGCCGCCTCGCTCTCGCCCCCTCGCCCCCTCTCGCCCCCCTCTCGGCGCCCGGTGGCGGCAGAAGGCGATGGCAGGCTTCTGCCCAGGCGGTGGATCCACCGCCCCGCGCTGCCGTCTCGCCTCGCTACCGCCCCGCTCTCGCCTCCCGGTGGGCGGTATCGCCCGCGCTGCCGCCCGCGTTGGCACCAGCCTAAGAGCACTTGCCAAAGTGTCGGTCATATCTCAGTTCATAAGTACCGCAGGTTGTAGCAGATGAATGAAAGCTTCAGCATCCTTGAGATCACCCTCGTCTCCTAGATAAGTATCATCTCAATTATCACAGGCCTAGGGATCCAGCCACTGTTCGGTACACGCGCACACGCACACGCGCACACACACACGCGCGCGCACACACACACACGCACACACACACAAGCACGCGCGCGCGAGCATACACACACACAAACACACGCGCGCGCGCACACAACACACACTTTGTTAACTCAGAGGCTTTCACAGCGTGGCCTTTCTCTACATACCCGATTGTGATGATGGCCCAACTGGTTGAAGGAGGCATCTTCGGCCTTGTCCAGCATGCCCTTCTGCAGGTAGTGAGCATGACATTTGGGACATGGAAGTCGAATGTGTTTCCGCTCGACTCCCACTATTTCAACAAGGCCTCAGCTTCTCTGATTTCATCAAGTTTCAGCTTCAAAAGCATTGCTCTGTAGTCCTTATTAATACGCTTCTTGCAGTTTGACATTTTTGTTAAGATTAAACTATAATCTGTAATTAAGGGAAATCTCCCCTTGCCCATCGAACGAGCAGTTGCTCCCGCACGGACGCCTGTGTCCGTCGCAACCGTCGCGTCTCTCCCATCCTCCTGGAACCGACACATCTCTTCGGGATCGTCGCATCTCACCAGGGGATGTATATACTCTGTGTAACCATCGATCAATACAAGGAATCACTTTAGATTCAAACACGTTATCACGCACGTAGACAACCAGCGAGAGCGAAAGGCAACAACGAGAGGAGAAGAGAGGGAGCACTCGCCGCCGGTGAGATGCCCGCCTTGTTTCCTTCTTCCTCCGCTGATCCGTGAGGGCGGTCGTTGCTACCGTCGCCGTTACCATGGTGGTGGTGGCCTCCGGCGTTCCGTCGCGAGATGCGAGCCGTCCGCCGTTTGGCCGTTCGCCGCTTCGCCGTTATAGTCGCCGCGCCCCTGGACATAAGCGCCCGTGGTGGTCACGCGCGCGCCGCGCGACCACGGCGTTGATGGGCGTGCCGCTCTGGTGCTCACCACGCCCGGGGCGAAGTCGCGCGCGCCACAGCGCGCCACCGCGGTGCTCCTCGCGCCCATGGCCATGCGCCCATGGGGCTCGACCCTCGGATGGTGGCCGGCCCGAGCGCTCCGATGATTAACGGGGCCGCCGCTGTGCGTGGATCGCCCCCCAGATCTCCGCCTCCACCCCCCGCCGCCGCGGCGCGTGGCTCCCGCCCTCGCGCCGGCGCCGCCGGCGAGGCTGTTGCCCGAGCCGTGGCCCTCCAGCTCTGGCGCCCGTCCGATCGCGCGCCATTGTGGATGAAGAGGCGCGCAGCCGTGTCGGCACCACCGGCGCCTCGGCGTCATCCGCCTCGAGTAGGGATGGAAGGTGCGGCGTCGACTCCCCACCACCTGGAAGCTTTTGCGGGCGAGCATCCGTGCGGATCGGCGCTTTGGCCGCCTCTTGGCGCGCCGTCGCCGCCCTCAACCGCCGTCCCAGCCGCCGCGTCGCTCGTGGAGCTCCGGCAAGTCTCAGACTTCGCCAGCGCCGCGCAGAGCGCTGCTCGCCCGGATCACGTCGTCGTCGACTTCTTCTTTGGACGAGAGAGGTCGTCGAGAACGCGCCGGTGACCACGAAATTGCGAGGCTGCGGCGGCGCTCCTCCGCCGGCGCCACCGTGTGAGAGGGATCGGCGAGAGGTGGTGGTGCGGGGTTGGATCTCCGACCCTTATCCGATCCACCGCTCCCTCCTGTCCTTGTGCGGTGTGTGCGGTGCGGCGGCGTGGGCGGCCAAAAGGCGGGCGAGGCCAGAAGCTCGAGCGCCCGCGGTGGCTCTTGTTCCTCTCCGTGCGGTGCTGCGGCGGGTGGGCCGGCCAGAAGTGTGGATTATTTTTTTCTCTGTTTTCTTAACATTAGTACTAATTATTGTATTTGTGCAATTTTTAGACTATGTTTAGTACTGTTTAGTACTTAGATTGACTACTACTTACATTTTAGTCCTGTTCTAGATTTATTCTATGATAGGACTTGTGTAATTATTAGTAGGTGTGCTTATATTATGTAATGGATTGCATATAAATAAAGTACCGAAGTTCATCCGGGAAGAATGACATGTTCTATGTGTTTACCACATACCCAGTTCTCTTGAACATGTACTTGCGATTGAGATCATCTTCTCTCGCATATCAAACTTGCAGTTTTTTGAATATTTCTCCCTCCTTATATATGAATTATAGCATACATAAGGTAATGGCAATGTAGCCTATTACTGTGAGATCTAAGTGATCTTCAATGTGTTATGTTTACACAATTGAGGTTGAGAATTTTTCAAGTTTTACACTTGAGCATCAAATTTTTGCGTTCTTATTACAGAACCATGATGGTTTTAATTTACCACTCGTAAATTAATTATCTCTGGTTCCTCATGTAGGAAAAGATGACTGCCAAAGAGTTTGAGGAGCTTGCCCTCAATGGTAATTGTGGTAAATTAATTATCTCTGGTTCCTCATGTAGGAAAAGATGACTGCCAAAGAGTTTGAGGAGCTTGCCCTCAATGGCCACAATTACCCTACATGGGCTATGGACATCAAGATCAGTCTTGCGTCCTGTGGGATAGTGCGTGCAATACAACCCCCGGAGACTCCTCTCCCGGATGGGGCCACGCCGCTGACAGAACAGTAGAACTATGCTGCCTTATTCATCATAAGGCACCATATTCATCCAGATCTCAAGTCTGACTATTTACAGGAGGAATTTCCTAGTACTCTGTTTCTGGACCTCAAAACGAGGTATGAACAGCAGAAGGTAGTAGTCCTGCCAGAAGCACTCCATGATTGGACTCATCTCTGTCTTCAGGATTTCAAGTCCATCGGTGAGTACAATCATCTTTGTTCATAAGATATGTTCCAAAGCTAGCGCTTTTAGAGAAGGAACCTCTTGAGGGGAGAAGATAGAGAAAAGTTTGTCTACTATGCTCCCTTCAGATAGAATCCTCCAACATCAATACCGTGCTTGAAACTACACTGTTTATTCCGAGCTTATTCACATGTTACTTCAGGCTGAAAAGCATGATGAGCTACTCACTAAGAATGGCTCTCAACGCCCAGTTGGGGCACAACCTTTACCTGAAGTCCATCTGAATGTTGCAAATAGACAAAAGTTTAATGGTACCCCTCGTGGTAAACAATCCAATTTCGAGCATAAGCGAAAGCGCAATGGGAACAGGAGATCTCGATACCCAGGCAAGGGAAAAGGCACTTCAAAGCCAAGGTTTGATAAATCTAAGCTTTGCAGCAAGTGTGGATGCTACACGCATTCTACTGAAAAGTGCACAATGCCCAAGCATCTGGTTATCTTGTACCAGCAATCTCGGGGCATAAAGCACCTCAAGGGAAAAGGTTTGAAGCCAACTTCAACCTTCATCCGCATAAGCGCAAAAGGGCGGTGATTCGCACGATGTTCATACGGGTGAGCAGCGCCACGATTCATATACGCCTAAGGATACTGCTGAAACGGAGAACACGTTGATTGAGTACACCGCAAACCACGTGTTTGGCGACTTCGATTAGTCCCTCAATCTCCTAGTGATCTACTTAATTATGTCCATTTGTGATGATTGTAATAAGAACATAAGTTTGTTGTTGTCTTTATATTGTATTGTATCAGCACATTTGGTATAATAAAGATTGTATTCTATATATGACTATGAGGTTTTCTTATTGAAAATACTTTGTTTTATATAGTTTTCTACGGGGACAATCCGATGGAAGAGGAATTATGCCTTGTGGACAGTGGTACCACAAACTCCATACCGAGGAGATGAAATATTTCCAAACTCGAAAAGATGAATGGAAATATTCTAACTATCATTGGGCCGCGATCGATGATTGTTAGTCTTGGGCGTGCCATATTCACCCTCCCAAGTGGTACACAAGTGGCGATTGAGGATGCTTTATTGTATCCCGACTCATCACGTACCACGATCGATTATCGAGATATCCGTAAGAATGGTTTTCACATTGAAACACATGAAGACAACAAAGAGGAGTATCTACTCTTTACTAAAGATGACGGATATGGCAAAAAGGTACTATACGTACATCAAACCCGTGGAACATGTTGCATACAAAGTAATTTTTCAGACTGTTAACGCATTCCAAACCTGGCATGGTCGCCTAGGCCATCCTGGAATAGGGATGATGAGAAAAATTACTAGCAATTCCATTGGTCATAACTTGCTTGAGTCAAAATTTCCTCAATCTTCTGATTTTGTGTGTACATCTTGTGCCACAGGAAAGCTAATTTTGAGGCCCTCACACCTCAAAATACAAGGTGAACCACTTCAGTTCCTTGAACGTATTGAAGGAGACATTTGTGGTCCAACTTAGCCATTATCTGGACCTTTCCGGTATTTCATGGTTCTCATTGACGCATCTACACGATTGTCACATGTGTGTCTTCTATCCACACGAAATCATGCATTTGCCAAGATAATGAGGGAAGTCATTAAGTTGCAAGCCCATTATCCTGAAAGTCGAATTAAGTCAATTCGAATGGACAATGTTGCAGAATTCTCCTCACGTGCTTTCAATGATTATTGCATGGCTTTGGGGATTGAAGTTCAGCACTCTGTTCCATATGTTCATACACAAAATGGTTTGGCTGAAGCATCGATTAAGAGGATCAAACTCATTGCAAGACCTTTGTTGACGAATTGCAACTTGCCAACCTCTTGTTGGGGTCACGCTGTTTTACACGCTGCTGACTTGATACAATTGAAGCCAACTGCATATCACAATTCTTCCCCTCTGGAATTGGTAAGTGGAAATCCTCCAAGCATTTCCCACCTGCGTAAGTTCGGATGTGCCGCATACATCCCGATCTCACCACCACATCGGACATCTATGGGCCCACACTGGAAGTTGGGGATCTATGTGGGGTACAAATCGCCATCGATTATCAAGTACCTGGAACCCCTGACCGGGAATCTGTTCACAGCCCGTCACACTGATTGCATACTTAATGAGGAACATTTTTCGGCATTAGGGGGAGATTTCAAGTACCAGAAAGAATGCCCGGAAATGGATTGGAATGCTCATGCCATTTCATCCTCTGATCCACGTACCCAAGAGACCGAACTTCAAGTTCGGAAGATCGATAATTGCAACATCGGCAAATAATCGCTAGATTCATTCTTGATTTGAAAGGTGTTACAAAATCCTTAAACCCAGCGTAGAAGCGGCGGAAAGAGTGGAGGTACCAATAAAACCACTCAACTGTTGGGGGCGTAGTAATTTCAAAAAATTCCTACGCACACGCAAGATCATGGTGATGATATAGCAGCGAGAGGGAGAGTGTATGTCCACGTACCCTCGTGAGACCGTGGCGAGCGTTAGCACAGCAGCGGTTGATGTAGTCGTCGTCTTCACGATCCGACCGATCCAAGCACCGAATGTACGGAGCCTCGAGTTCAGCACACGTTCAGCTCGATGGCGTCCCTCGAACTCCGATCCAGCCGAGTGTCGAGGAGAGTTCCGTCGACCGACGGCGTGGTGGCGATCTTGATGTTCTACGGCGCGAGGGCTTCGCCTAAGCAGCGACGATATGACCGAGGTGGAATATGGTGGAAGGGGCACGCACACGGCTAAGAGCGATCCGTAGATCAACTTGTGTGTCCATGGGGTGCCCCCTGCCCGTATATAAAGGAGGGAGGGAGGGAAGGCCGACCCTCTACTATGGCGTGCCATGGGGAGTCCTACTCCCACGGAGTAGGATTCCCCTTTCTAGTCAACTAGGAGTCCTTCCATGTATTAGGAGTAGGAGACAAGGAAGGGGAAGAGAGAGGGAAGGAAGGAGGGTGCGGCCTCCCTAGTCATTCGGACTAGGCCTTGGGGGGCGTGGCCTGCCCTAGGCAGCCCTCTCTCTTTCCTTGAGGCCCAATAAGGCCCAATACTTCTCCCGGCGAATTCCGTAACTCTCCGGTACTCGAAAAATACCGAATCACTCGGAACCTTTCCGAACTCCGAATATAGTCGTCAATATATCGATCTTTCGTCTCGACCATTTGAGACTCCTCGTCATGTCCCGATCTCATCCGGGACTCCGAACTCCTTGGTACATCAAAACTCATAAACTCATAATATAAGCATCGCCATGAAACCTTAAGCGCGCGGACCCTACGGGTTCGAGAACTATGTAGACATGACCTAGAACTATTCTTGGTCAATAACCAATAGCGGGACCTGGATGCCCATATTGGCTCCTACATATTCTACAAAGATCTTTATCGGTCAAACCGCATAACAACATCGTTGTTCCTTTGTCATCGGTATGTTACTTGCGAGATTCGATCGTCGATATCAATACCTAGTTCAATCTAAATCCTTTGGCAAGTCTCTTTACTGGATTACGTAATGCATCATCCGTAACCAACTCATTGGTCACATTGCTTGCAAGGCTTATAATGATGTGCATTACGAGAGGGCCGAAGATACCTCTCCAGAGCAATCGGAGTGACAAAACCTAATCTCAAAATCGCCAACTCAACATGTACCTTCGGAGACACCTGTAGTACTCCTTTATAATCACCCAGTTACATTGTGACGTTTGGTAGTACCCAAAGTGTTCCTCCGGTAAACGGGAGTTGCATAATCTCATAGTTACATGAACATGTATAAGTCATGAAGAAAGCAATAGCAACATACTAAACAATCAAGTGCTAAGCTAACGGAATGGGTCAAGCCAATCACATCATTCTCCTAATGATGTGATGCCGTTAATCAAATGACAACTCTTTTGTCCATATAACCATCTCTGATAAACGAGCTAGTCAAGTAGAGGCATACTAGTGACACTATGTTTGTCTATGTATTCACATGTATTATGTTTCGGTTAATACAATTCTAGCATGAATAATAAATATTTATCATGAAATAAGGAATAAATAATAACTTTATTATTGCCTCTAGGGCATATTTCCTTGATCTCCCACTTGCACTAGAGTCAATAATCTAGTTCACATCACCGTGTGATTTAACACCAATATTCATATCTGTATATGATTAACACCCATAGTTCACATCATCATGTGACCAACATCCAAAGGGTTTACTAGAGTCAATAATCTAGTTCACATCACTATGTGATTAACACCCAAAGAGTACTAAGGTGTGATTATGTTTTGCTCGTGAGAGAAGCTTAGTCAGCAGATTACGTCACATTGAGCCATATGTATTTTGCAAATATTTTATGTCCACAATGCTCTTGCGGAGCTACTCTAGCTAATTACTCCCACTTTCAATATGTATCGAGGTTGAGACTTAGAGTCATACGGATCGGTGTAAAAATTTGCCTTGATGTAACTTTTACAACAAACTCCTTTATCACCTCCATAATCGAGAAACATCTCCTTAGTCCTTACTAAGGATATTCTTGACCAATGTCGATGATCTACTCCTAGATCACTATTGTACTCCTTGCCAAATTCAGAGCAAGGTATACAATAGATGCAGTACATAGCATAGCATACTTTATAGAACCTATGGTGAGGCATAGGGAATGACTTTTCATTCTCTTTCTATTTTACTTGTGGCGGGATTTGAGTCTTACTCAATTTCATACCTTTACTGTCTGAGGCAAGAACTCTTTTTTTTTGTTCCATTTTGAACTATTTCAAAATCTTGCCAAGGTATGTACTCATTGAAAATCTTATCAAGCGTTTTGATCTATCTCAATAGATCTTGATGCTCAATATGTAAGTAGCTTTTACTGATGTCTTTTCTTTTTAAAGAACTCCTTTAAAACACTCCTTTATGCTTTTGAGAAAAATTCTACATCATTTACGATCAACAATATGTCACTCATATATACTAATAAGAAAGGTGTAGTGCTCCACTCACTTTATTGTAAATCTGAGGCTTCATCGTAAGTCCATATAAAACTATATGCTTTGATCAACTTATCAAAGCGTATATTCTAACTCGAGATGCTTGCAGTCCATAGATGGATCATTGGAGCTTGCACATTTGTTAGCACCTTTAGGATTGACAAAACCTTACGGTTGCATCATATACAACTCTTCTTTAATAAATCCATTAAGGAATGCAGTTTTGACATCCATTTGCCGATTTCATAAAATGTGGCAATTGCTAACATGATTGAGACAGACTTAAGCATCGTCTGAGTGAGAAAATCTCATCGTATTCAACACCTTGAACTTGTTGAAAACCTTTCGCAACAAGTCGAGCTTGGTAGATAACAACACTACTATCAGTGTCCGTCTTCCTCTTGAAGATCCATTTATTTTCTATGGCTTGCCGATCATCGGGCAACTCCACCAAAGTCCACACTTTGTTCTCATACATGGATCTCATCTCAGATTTCATGGCCTCAAGCCATTTCGCGGAATCTGGGCTCATCATCGCTTCCTCATAGTTCATAGGATCATCATGATCTAGTAGCATGACTTCCAGAACAGGATTACCGTACCACTCTGGTGCGGATCTCACTCTGGTTTACCTACGAGATTCGGTAGTAACTTGATCGAAGTTACATGATCATCATCATTAGCTTCCTCACTAATTGGTGTAGTAGTCACGAGAACAGATTTACGTGATGAACTACTTTCAATAAGGGAGAAGGTACAATTACCTCATCAAGTTCTACTTTTCTCCCACTCACTTCTTTCGAGAGAAACTCCTTCTCTAGAAAGGATCCATTTATTAGCAACAAATGTTTTGCCTTTGGATCTGTGATAGAAGGTGTACCCAACAATTTCCTTTGGGTATTCTATGAAGACACACTTATCCGATTTTGGTTTGAGCTTATCGGGATGAAACTTTTCACATAAGCATCGCAGCCCCAAACTTTAAGAAAGCAGCGACTTAGGTTTCTTTGCTAAACCATAGTTCATACGGTGTCGTCTCAGCAGTTTAGATGGTGCCCTATTTCAAGTGAATGCATTTGTCTCTAATGCATAACCCCAAAAGATAGTGGTAAACCGGTAAGAGGCATCATAGATCGCACCATATCTTATAAAGTACGATTCTGTTGAAAGTGCGTTATATCGACTAGAGGGGTTGTGAATAGGCGATTTTATGAAATTCTTCAGCGAGGAATTTGCGGTGAGGAAATTCCTTAGCGAAGAACTATTTGCTGCGGAATAAGTACTCGAGAGGTAAACATAACAGATTACACACATAGTCGGCATGATGAAATGAAGACTAGAGCAGAGTGAGGAAGCGTAAACACGGGATAACAAGATGAAGACAAAGCAGTGAAGAAATTGGGCGAGGAATTTGTGAAAGTCTTGATCAAAGCCTTCAAGCACAGATATGAACAATATGCAACATGAGAATGAGGAAATGAATGAGTTGAGGAAATAGAACCGGTCGGTTGGTGAAGACAATGATTTGGTAAACCGGTTCAAGCTGCTGTCTCGGTTATGCGTCTGGTTGGAGCGGTGAGTATTTAAACTCGAGGACACGATCCGGACACCCGATCTACGAGCCACAACTCGGGACACCCAGTCCTCACCATATTCTCCTTGAACTAAGACCACGCGAGCCTTGTCCAATCACTCGTGGTAAGTCTTGGTGACTTCCAAACCTTCACAGACTTGGTGGTCGGCGATCCACAATTCCTCTTGGATGCTCTAGACCTTGGCGCCTAACCGTCTGGAAGAAGCACGATCTTCAAAGGTAACAAGCGTCGGATCCACGCGGGATCAATTTCTTGATGATGCTCAATCACTTGGGGTTTTTAATGGGGTTTGGTTTTGGATTTTCCTCACTTGATGATTTTCGCTCAAAGTCCTCGGAGGATGGGTTGCTCTCAAATGACAAGTGTCAAGTTCTCTCGGGCAGCCAACCAAGCTGGTGGTTGTAGGGGCGGCTATTTATAGCCTAGGGAGCAGCCCGACATGATAAGACATAAATGCCCTTCAATGATATGACCGTTAGGTGGATAAGATATTTTGGTCATGCGTGTATGAAGACAAAGAACGGTCGGAAATTTGACTTTCAAAGTCCTCGGGGCTATCATGTTCCTCCTTGTGTAGGCAATTCGCTTTGGCGAATTCCTAACTCCTCGATCGAGCAAAGTCATCGATGACGGAAGAACCGCGTCTCATCCTTTGAAGAATTTGATTGAAGCGTATGAGATTTCAATGGCTTCACTCGAAGGGATTGGTAGGTGTAGGATTTTGAGTTGAGCATCACATGGAAATTTTTCCTTAGTATTTCCTCGACCCCTTTAACGATGCGGTGTTTCCTATGACTCAAGAAAGAGAAAATGAAACTACGAAAACAAAAGTCTTCACGCTTCATATTCCTCGAATGAATATCAAGTCTTTATGGTCACACCAATTTCTTCACTTTCAAAGTCTTCAGAAAGTCTTCAGCAAAGTCTTCAGACGAAGAACTTCATTTTTAGGGGTCGACTTTCTCTGTAAATATCAAACTCCTCATTGACTTATAGACCTGTGTACACTCACAAACGCATCAGTTACTTAACCTATAAGTCTTCAATACACCGAAATCACTAAGGGGCACTAGATGCACTTACAATCTCCCCCTTTTTGGTGATTGATGACAACATAGGTTAAGTTTTCAACGGAATAAACATATGAAGTGTAAATCTGATATTGAGGAATTTGATTGCAAGATATAGAAGAACTCCCCACGAATATGTGCATCTTGAGGAATTTGCTTTTGAGGCGATGCACATTTGAAGATTTGAATCATGGAGATCTCCCCTATATCTTGTAATTCATACGCATTTGATATATATACTATGAAGAATTTTAAATGCATGATGAAATATGGTGCTGATGAGATTGACATCGTGCAATAGTATTAACTAGGAATAAGCATGCGGAATATCACATCAAAAGTTTGAGCTCAAATATCACATTGAGCTTAGTGCTTCAAAAGCATCGAGCTTAACACGTATCTAAATCGAGCATCGAGCGTATCGAAGCACGATCAAAAGTATCGAGCATAGTGCAAGTCGGCACAATGCCTTTATTCAAAAATATCGAGGCACCATCGGTTTTAAGATTACAACTCGATCCAATAAAAGTTTGGAAGAGCGAGTTGTAACTTAATAATAAAAGCATATAGTATAAACCGGCTTGAAGACTAACTCAGATTTCTCCCCTTTGTCATCAAATGACCAAAAGGATCGGCGAGGACTAAGCATACGAAGATATTCAAGTTGATGGAGGCGCCCGGCATTGTCGGGTTGGTTGTTGAAGTAGGGCCTTCACCCATTCTCTTCAACGCATTATCGTTGAGGTCATGTTGTGAAGAATTGCAGCAAATTGGCGCTTCACCCATTTCTGATTGCGTTCAACCTTCTGATGAAGACTGAGGAGTAACTCACGATCAGTCATCACCTTGGGTGCTGTGGCTTGAGGCTGTAGCTTGGTTGAGGTATTTGCGGCAGTATCATGCGTTGCAGAATCGTCATTGGTGGAGTAAGATGCAGCCTTGCGAAATTGACCATCCAATGGACGAGTGCCTTCATCAATTACAACTTGCTGCCTTGCCCTTGTCATCGGATGATGAAATTGGTCGCGAGGACTTCAATGGGCGGCAGGAAGCTGCCATGGTTGAGTGTCGACCTTGTAGTTGATGAAGATCTTGCCCTTATGAATCTCATGATCAAAGGCGTATATGGCTTCACTCAAAAGGTGACATTGCAATATTGGCGAGTCCTCATGAAGAAATCATGGAAGTTTGGGCGCCATGAATGATCTTGAAAAGCATGTTCTTCATGATGCCAGCGACATCTTCATCATTTGAGTTGTGGCCTTTGATTGGACTCATTGTCTTCGTCAAGATTACGTACGGTCCGAGGCACATCTGACAAATCCTTGACGAGGAATTTGGTTCGAGGGCTTGGCCTGGCTTCAATGGCTTCATAAGCACTTGCATAAAGTGATCAGACAGTTCACGTTCAATGTAGAGGCAACGAGCAAATTCATGGGGAGGATCAAGAGGAAGGACACGAAGCAATTCGATTCTTTGGTGCCTTGTAGTGAGTATTTTCAGTCATCCAATCCAGAACCCATGAGTTGATGTCTTCAGCATCTCCGGTGACGTGCAAGGTAGCATATAACTGAAGAATGAGTTCTTCATTCGATCACATATATCGGTCTGAAATTCAGCAGCCTGCATCGTGAAGGACACGAATCTTGGCTCGAAGCACAGCGGTGATTCCATATCCACATGAGGAATATGCTCATGGTCGAAGATCTTGTCCTTGTCAAATAGCACTGAGGAATAGAAATTTGCTTGTGTTGGAGTCCAGACGCGTCGTTTCCTCATTCGAGCAGAGTCATAAGGGTTATAAGCGATGAAGAACACATGCTCGGAAAAGAAATCTTCAGCCTTGAACTTTTGCTTGCTCGAAAGCGGATTCTTTGGCTTGGGCGGAGGAATATCGTGATTTGCGGCACAACATCGAGAATCGCAATTTCAGGTTCTTGAGTGAGGAACTTGGTTCCTCTCCTTGTGCAACTTGAGGATCGTGATGGGTTCTTGGCGCTAGTGGCTGGAATCTCTTCGTTAACGAGATGATGTGGGATGAGTTTCTTGAGCCCATTTGAGCAGTAGTAGCCGGTGGTGAGGAACTTGTTGAAGCGGAGTGAAGAGAGGAGTATTGGGGTGCTGACTTTCCCAAAAGTCATTGTTCATCACTGGTGTAGTGCACCCAATATCCACGTCTTCATCTTCTTTTCAATTTCCTCAACACCTGCCTCTTCAGCTGTGAACTGAGGCACGGGTGAGGAAGCAACAGGAGTTGAAGGGAAAGCTTCCACTTCAATTTCTTCATCAAGCTGTTCTGAAGTAGCAACAGATTGATTTTCTTCATCTGATCCGCTTGGGATCGTGTATTCTTCTCAAAGGAACAATTTCCTTGGATGACATGGAGGAAATAGGAATGGCATCGATAGGATTTTCAATCGAGCTGGTCATTGGCTTCATTTTCTTGTGGCGAAGAATGTGGCCTTGGTGATGCCTTCCTTTTCTTCACTGCAGCTCATTCTGCAGCCTTTGTCTTCTTTACTTCATAGGCGAAGGAAGAAGTGGAGATGGTGTTGGCGCAGGAGGAGGCTGAGGATTGTGGTACAGTTTCTTGAGCACAAGCTGGTGTAGTTGCCTGTTTCCTTGATTCTTGAGCGCACCACTAGTGGATGCCACAGGAATTTCTTCGGCAATGGAATGGAGTCATCAGCCACGGAACTTGTGTTTTCATCGGCATGTTGAAAGTCATCAGCGATCTTGGCATGTTCTTCAACAGGCTGAGCAGATTCTTGACTGAGGATTTTCTTGTTGCGATGGAGCTGCAGCAGTTGACATTTTGTTCGTTAGGTGGCGAATCTCACCTTGGCTCCTTGCCGGTCGGCATTGTAAGCATCAAAATCCTTCTTGAGTGCTTGGATTTGATTGAGCTTTAAGAAGTTCTTGAGAGTCAAGTTGATGATGTTTTCCTCGAAGCTTCTCCTTTCGGCTTTTGCTCTCTTCAATTCACGAGCCTTTTCAAATTTCCATTTCTCTTGAGAGATGAAATGGTTTAGCATATGACTTTGACCAGAGTCGATGGCGGATCCGGAAGAGGAGTGTGTGGATCGATGCCATAGGTCAATGAAGTCAAGGATCTTCTTGGATCCAAAAGCGAGGCACACTTGTTATTTTGGCTCTAGCGGCCTTGGTCGATCTGTCTCGATGATTTCTTCAAGTTCTTCATCGAGGCTTCATCATCGGAGGAGCGTTGAATGCAACTGTTTCTTCTTTGGACTTGGCGAGGACCGCGTCCAGTAGATTGCTTTTGTCTTCAGCAGAGTGGGACTGTTGAGGACATTGGTGCGGTGAGGAACTTTTTGAAACACGAAGCAATGGAGAATCCTTGAGTCCTTTGACAAGTAGAAAGATGCACAGGTGTTGAGGACTTGGAGGGAGCTGCTGAGGATTTTGAATGAGCAGCAGCAGTCTGAGGAATTTGCCGTGAGGGCGCAGTTGAGGAACTGGGCCGTGAGGGCGTGACGGTGAAACACTTGGCTTGCGTGCGAGCTTCTTTGGCATTGATTTCCTCGGTTTGACCAAGGGCTCGGCAGCGCAGCAGCAGATATCCTCATTGAATTTCCTCACTGCCTCCTTGGCTGTCTTGCCAATTTGGCTTGGCGCTGGACCATTCTTCAGAAAGTCTTCACCACTCTTGATCTTTGGTGGGATCGTGACTTGGCAGTGCGGAGGAGCTCTTGGGCTGGAGGATTTAGGCGAATTTCCTCATGTACTTAGGAGTGACATAGCGGTATTCTCGCCATTCTCGTGCCCATCTCCTTTCTATTCTCTGATCGCACTTTGCGCTGGTTCTTAGTTTCCTTGCCAAACTTGGATTCATCGGTGTGCGATAGTCTTTGTATATTTCCTCAGGAATTTTAAAAGCAGTCATGACTTCCGGTTTCTTTCCTCCCTTCTGCGGTCTCTTGCCTTCTGCCATTTTCTTCAGGTGAGGAATTTGAACAATGGAGCACTCTGAAGAAGTGTGCAGTTTTTCTTCGAGGAACGCTGCAAATGAGTTAAGTTGATGAGAACCTAGTGATTCAGCGGCGGACATGAGTACCTGTGAACAAAGTGTAGGTGCGAGGAATTTGGAGAGGTCATATGCGTTCTCAGAAGATTTTTCAAAAGAAGCAAGTTTTGAGGAATTTGACCAGTTTGAGCCTTGAGGAATTTCACTAAGCGTTTCGTCTTAAGTTCCAGAGTTGTACAGATTGAAAATCCGCACAATTGAGGAATCTTGAAGAAATGAATAGATCAAGAACATATAGTGTGTGTGGTGTTCATATGTGAAGATTTTGAAGAGTAAAAACACCTTTGAAGATTTTCAGAAAGATTTGAGAATCAACGCGAGTAACAAAAGTGAATTTTAATTACCGGCGAAGAACACGACGACAGAGATGAAGCGAGAGAAGTTAAATCACGTTAGATCTTCCACGCCCTAACTTGGCGAGAGGAAGGCGACTACGGCGGCGGAGTGAAGATTTCCGCGACCGCGCGAATACGACGCGGCGATGAGGTCGAGCGATGAAGCTTTTCCTCACCGGGCGGCGATGGAGTAAGCGGCGGCGCTAGGGTTTGAGAGAGCTCGGCGAGACAGCGATCGGCGGAGTAAATGAAGTGAGGAGGGTAAAGGGGTATTTATAGCCACGGTGAAAAACTGTTTCACTGAAGATTTTGGACAAACATGCCCTGCCCTTTCTCCTTCACGACGTGTGTCACCCACGTCTTGTCGCGGATGAGATCGTGTAAGATCGTGGGTGATTAAACTAATGCATCGTGGGATGCGGAGCGGTTTGAGCGGTAAAACCGAAAACTTGGATAAGATTTGTTTAAAAGTTTAGTTAGCAATTTCTTGGTGTCAAGGACCGGTGAAGACTTTGAGCAGTTTCAATCGAACGCACATGAAGAATTTGTGAATATATTGGATTGAGTATAGCATAGAGGGAAGGGTCGATCACATTCACTTAGCGAAATCGCAACTTGAAGAATTAGCAATAAGTGAATCTTGTAGAGGACATAAACTCATATATATATATAGCCAATGAAGAAAGATGACAGAAATGCTGAAGATTTTGCAAAGTTGAAGAATTTGAAAAACTGAGGAATTTCAAAAATGAGGAAAAACTCAGATTGAAGATTTTCAACTTTTGTGGTGGCGTAGCCCACCGTATAAGAATGATGATTTCAGACACCGCGTACAATTATCGTAGCGTTCTGAGAATCAAATTCTTCATTGATTTCTTCACACTTAGAGTGTTATTCTTCATTGATTGAAGAACAACGTTTCTTCATGTGTTGCACATCTAAGTCATTATTTATGCATAAGGGTTAGGATGTGTGTCCTTTTCAAAGAACATTCGAAGATTCTAAGATATTTAGCTCACACTGCAACTTGCTAAATCTCTTCTCATCCAAGGGCTTGGTGAAGATATCAGCCAGTTGTTCTTCAGTCTTCCCATGCTCGATGGACATGTCACCCTTGAACACATGATCACGAAAAAATGATGGCGAATCTGGATGTGCTTAGTCTTGAGTCTTTGGCTGGGTTATGAGCAATCTTGATGGCACTCTCATTGTCGCAGAGGAGAGGCACATTCTTCACGTTAGCGCCATAGTCCTTGAGGTTTGCTTCATCCAAGCGATTGAGCCAAACATGACCCGGCAGCAATGTATTCAACTTGGTGATGAGCGGTGATACACAATTACATTTCTTGAGGACCGGCGGACCAAAGATCGTCAGGAAATGACAAGTGCGGATGTTGACTTGCGGTCCACGATCACCGGCATAGTCAGTCGAGAATATCAATGAGATCAAAAGCTGAGCCCTTGGGGTACCATAATCCTAGTGTTGGTGTGTGAGCTAGATATCGAAGAATATGCTTCTGCCTTATGGTGTGATTCCTTGGTGCAGCTTGAAATCGGGCACACATGCAAACACTAAGCATTATATCGGCCTAGATGCACATAAGTACAATAAAGAACCAATCATGGGCGGTATACCTTGTGATCGAAGTCGATACCATTTTCATCGATTGCATAGATGACCATTTGTGGGCATAGGAATTTTAGCGCCTTTGCAATCTTGCATGCGAATTTCCTCGATTACATCTTTGAGGTATTTCTCTGAGATATGAATATGCCATTCTGCTCCGATTTAATTTGAAGACCTAAGAAGAATTTCAACTCTCGCATCATAGACATTTGATATTCTTCACTCATCATATAGGCAAATTCATCACTATATCGTTGGTTAGTACAGCCAAAGATAATATCATCAACATATATTTGGCACACAAACAGTTCACCATCATATGATTTAGTAAATAGAGTAGGGTCGAGTGAACGGGTGTGAAGCCATTCTTCACGAAGAATTCCTTGGTGTGTCATACCATGCCGAGGGGCTTGCTTGAGGCCATAGAGAGCCTTATTTAGTCGAAGACTTTGTCGAGGATTCTTGGGATCTTCAAAACACAGGGGTTGAGCAACATATACTTCTTCCTCAAGCTTACCATTGAGGAATGCACTTTTCACATCCATTTGATATAAGATGATATCATGATGGTTAGCATAGGCAAGAAAAATGCGAATAGCTTCAAGTCTAGCAACAGCAAAAGTTTCATCGAAATCAATTCCTTGACCTATGTGTAGCCTTGAGCTACTAGTCGTGCCTTATTCCTCACAACGAGGCCATTTTCATCTTGCTTGTTGCGGTAGATCCACTTTGTGCCAATGATATTATGCTTGCGAGGATCAGGCGATTGACCAATTTCGGACATTGTTCAGCTCGAACTGATGTAATTCTTCTTGCATCGCTGAATCCCTCCGGCTCGAAATGGTTCATCTACCTTAGTGGGCTCTGAGATAGAGACAAAAGCATAGTGCCCACAAAAGTTAGATAAGTGTGAGGCTTTTGGCGGGTGAGAGGACTGGTCTTGTTGATGTCATCGATGATCTTCTCCACTTGCACTTCTTTTGCAACGCGTGGATGAGTTGGTTGTCATTTGAGGATTTTGATCAGCATTTTCTTGACACCAATTTCCTCATCATGTTCTTGGTGCATCAGCTCGGCGTTCTTCACAAGCAGGATGAATTCTTCACAGATTCTTGATGAGGAATGACATCCTCGGTTGCCTTGTGCTTGATAGCATCCTCGGTGCTGGTTCATCTAACACAGAAGGTAGGTGCTCTCTTTGCGAGCCATTAGTTTCATCGAACCGCACATCTCTGATGTCGACAATCTTGTGAAGAACAATGTTGAAGACTACTGTAGGTGTCTGAGTCCTTCCGTAACCAAGCATAAAACCTTCATGTGCTTTTGGTGCAAATTTAGAGTTGTGGTGAGGATCTCTAATCCAACATTTAGCACGAAGACTTTGAAATAACTCACATTGGGTTTCTTATCGGTGAGGAGTTCATATGCGTCTTCTTGAAGAATTTGTGAAGATATACTCTGTTGATGATGTGGCGGCGGTATCAATTGCATCAATCCAAAACGCCGAGGCGTTTTGTATTCATCAAGCATAGTGCGAGCCATCTCAACAAGAGTTACATTCTTGCGCTCCACGGCGCCATTTCTTTGAGGAGTATAAGGAGCGAGATAGTTCATGAGTAATACCAAGTTCATCAAGATAGGCATCAAGACCAGAATTCTTGAACTTCGGTTCCATTGTCACTTGGATATGCTTGATCTTCACACCAAAGTTGGTTGAAGCCCTCGAGGAAAATCGTTTGAAGACTTCACGCACTTCATGTTTGTAAGTAACAATGTGTACCCATGTATATCAGAATAATCATCAACAATGACAAAACCATATAGAGATGCATCATTAGTATTGCTGAATAATGATTAGGTCGAAGAGGTCCATGTGAAGCAATTGAATGGGCGGGTAGTTGTCATGATAGTCTTTCTTTGGATGCTTGGCCTTGGTCATTTTTCGGCTTCACATGCTCCGCATAAGTGATCCTTGAGAATTTGACATTCTCAATGCCAATGACATGCTTCTTCTTCAAGCGTGTTCAAATTCCTCATGCTGCATGACCAAGTCGTCGATGCCATAGCCAGCCTACGGAGCTTTTGCAAGTAGACACATGGCGGTTGTGGTCTGTAGAAATCAACAATATCAGATCTCCTCTCCTAAGGCCTTGAAGACTTTGGAATTGTCGACTTCCATAATCACAACACAACGATATTTGCCAAAGACAACAACCATATCAAGATCACAAAGCATTGAGATCGACATGAGATTGTATCCTAAGGATTCAACAAGCATGACTTTGTCCATGTGCTTATCCTTAGAGATAACAACCTTACCAAGACCCAATACGACTTTTGCCTTTGTCGGCCAAATATGATATGCTTGAGGTGGCGGTGATAAAGGAGCATCCATCAATAGATTCTTGTCACCGGTCATGTGATTTGTACACCCACTATCGAGGACCCATTCGGTGGTTTTGGGTTGATCATCCTGCAGATGAATTAGTGTAACTTACAATCTCATATGCTTCATCGATGAAGAATATGATATCAAGTTCATCGAGATGAATTTCATCACTTGAAGCAGATATAGCGATATGAGGGCGTGTGAAATGAAGGTTCATTTCATCATGATTTACTGCGTCCTTTCGGGCATTTTGTCGAGTCCTGACAAATTCTTGAGCGTTGAAACGCGTCTGGAGACTGACCTGCAGGAGAGATTAGTTCTTTTCTTCACCACCCACATACGGAGGGTGGCAAAGAGTTC
>JAHHZJ010000130.1:0-31417 GCA_021437245.1 Aegilops speltoides
CCACTCTATTTATGTTGATATCTGTAACCAGTCCTCATGGTTACTTGAACTCTCTTGATGCATGATTTATCTGAGATGTTGAACATGTCATTGCACTCAAAACTAGCTTTACGCAAAAATTTACCTATGTCATGCATTGTTGTACCTTGAGCCAAAACATGGGTTGCTTGCGAGTACATTCAAAGTACTCATTGGCTTGCCACTAGTTATTTAATTGACCGGGCATGGAAGAACAGGAGTTGAAGAAGAGTTCTTTGGAGCGAACATCGAACTAGGGCGTTTCGGTCGAGAATGCACTGTAGGGTTAAAGGCTGATGGCATGGGTTCTACTTATCAACGACGATTTCCATTGCTTGTGTTTCATTTGATGTTCAGCCCTTAAGGCTTTGTCAATGTAAGACTTGACCATAATGGTCTGAATTTGTGTAAGGCGGTATGTATGGATGTAAGACTCTTGTTATTCAGCTTACGTGTGTTCGGTGAGCATTGATCTCGGGATCCTTTGTACCGTGCACTTTCGGTGATCTCGACTTATGAGTGAGGTCCCCTAACCTACATGAAGAATTTGTGAATAGATTGGGTTGAGTATAGCATAGAGAAGGGTCCGATCACATTCACTTAGCAGAAAAAGCAACTTGAAGAAATAGCCATAAGTGAATGCTGTAGAGGACATAAACTCATATATATATATATTATCAATGAAGAAAAACGACGGAAACAGTGAAGATTTTGCAAAGTTGAAGAATTTGAAAAACTGAAGACTTTCAAAAATGAGGAAAAACTCAAATTGAAGATTTTCAACTTTTTATGGTGGCGTGACCCACCGTATAAGAATGATTGTCGTAGGGTTCTGAGAATCAAATTCTTCATTAATTTCTTCACACTTAGAGTGTTATTCTTCATTGATTGAAGAAAAACGTTTCTTCATGTGTTGCACATCTAAGTCATCAATTTTGCATAAGTGTTAGGATGTGTGTCCTTTTCAAAGAACATTGAAGATTCTAAGATATTTAGCTCACACGCAACTTGCTAAATCTCTTCTCATCAAGGGCTTAGTGAAGATATCAGCTAGCTGTTCTTGATCTTCACGTGCTTTCGATGGAGATGTCGCCCTTCAACACATGATCATGAAGAAAATGATGGCGAATCTGAATGTGCTTTGTCTTGAGTGCTAAAGCTGGGTTGTGAGCAATCTTGATGGCACTCTCATTGTCATGAGAGGAGGCACATTCTTCACGTTAGCGCCATAGTCCTTGAGGTTTGCTTCATCCAAAGCGATTGAGCACTGACAAGAGCCGGCAGCAATGTATTCAACCAGCGATGAGCGGTGATCTGCAGTTCTATTTCTTCGAGGACCAACGGACCAAAGATCGTCAGAAATGACAAGTGCGGATGTTGACTTGCGATCCACGATCAACAGCATAGTCAGTCGAGAATATCAATGAGATCAAAAGCAGAGCCCTTGGGGTACCATAATCCTAGTGTTGGTGTGTGAGCTAGATATCGAAGAATATGCTTCTGAGCCTTATGGTGTGATTCCTTTGGTGCCGCTTGAAATCGAGCACACATGCAAACACTAAGCATTATATCTGGCCTAGATGCACATAAGTACAATAAAGAACCAATCATGGGCGGTATATCATGTGATCGAAGTCAATACCATTTTCATCGATTGCATAGATGGCCATTTGTGGGCATAGGAATTTTAGCGCCTTTGCAATCTTGCATGCGAATTTCCTCGATACATCTTTGAGGTATTTCACGAGATATGAATATGCCATTCTTCTCTTGGCGAATTTGAAGACCTAAGAAAATTTCAACTCTCCCATCATAGACATTTGATATTCTTCACTCATCATATAAGCAAATTCATCACTAACGTTGGTCGATGCAGCGGAGATAATATTATCAACATATATTTGGCACACAAGCAGTTCACCATCACAAAAGCATAGTGCCCACAAAAGTTAGATAAATGTGAAGCTTTTGGCGTGTGAGAGGACACAGTGCGCTAATGTCATCGATGATCTTCTCCACTTGCACTTCTTTTTGCAACACGAGGATGAGCTGGTTGTCGATGAGAATTTGATCGACATTTTCTTTAGCACCATTTTCTTGACATTTTCTTGGTGCATCATTTCGACATTCTTCATGAGCTGGAATGAATTCTTGATTGATTCTTGATAGGAATGACATCCTCGGTTGCCTTGAACTTGATGGAAACCTCGGTGCTGGTTCATCTAACACGGAAGGTAGGTGCTCTCTTTGCGAGCCATTAGTTTCATCGAACCGCACATCTGATGTCGACAATCTTGTGAAGAACAATGTTGAAGACTACGTAGGTGTCTTGAGTCCTTCCGTAACCAAGCATAAAACCTTCATGTGCTTTGATTGCAAATTTAGAGTTGTGGTGAGGATCTCTAATCCAACATTTAGCACGAAGACTTTGAAATAACTCACATTGGGTTTCTTGTCGTTGAGGAGTTCATAGGCTGTCTTCTTGAAGAATTTGTGAAGATATACTCTGTTGATGATGTGTACGTGGTATCAATTGCATCAATCCAAAAGCTTGAGGCGTTTTGTATTCATCAAGCATAGTCGAGCCATCTCAACAAGGTTACTGTTCTTGCGCTCCTGACGCCATTTCTTTGAGGAGTATAGGGAGCGAGATAACTCATGAGTAATACCAAGTTCATCAAGATAGGCATCAAGACCGGAATTCTTGAACTCAGTTCCATTGTCACTTCTGATGTGCTTGATCTTCACACCAAAGTTGGTTGAAGCCCTCGAGGAAAATCATTTGAAGACTTCCTGCACTTCATGTTTGTAAGTAACAATGTGTACCCATGTATATCGAGAGTAATCATCAACAATTACAAAACCATATAGAGATGCATCATTAGTGACTGCTGAGTAATTATCCGGTCCGAAGAGGTCCATGTGAAGAAATTCGAATGGATGAGTAGTGGTCATGATAGTCTTATTGGATGCTTGGCCTTGGTCATTTTCGACTTCAGGGCTCCGCATAAGTGATCCTTGAGAATTTGACATTTTCAATGCCAATGACATGCTTCTTCTTTACAGCGTGTGCAAATTCCTCATGCCTTAAATGACCAAGTAAATGCGATGCCATAGCCAGATATACGAAGCTTTTGCAAGTAGACACACGGCTGGTTGTGGTCTGTAGAAGATCAAAATATACAAATCTCCTCTCCTAAAGCCTTGAAGACTTTGGAATTGTCGACTTCCATAATCACAACACAGCGATACTTGCCAAAGACAACAACCATATCAAGATCACAAAGCATTGAGGTGACATGAGGTTGTATCCTAAGGACTCAATAAGCATGACTTTGTCCATGTGTTTATCCTTAGAGATTGCAACCTTACCAAGACCAATACGACTTTTGCCTTTGTCGGCAAAGATGATATGCTTGAGATGGCGGTGATAAGGAGCATCCATCAATAGATTCTTGTCACGAGTCATGTGATTCGTACATCCACTATCGAGGACCCATTCATAGTTTTGGGTTGATCATCCTGCGAGATGAATTAGTGTAGCTTACAATATCATATGCTTCATCGATGAAGAATATGATATCAAGTTCATCAGATGAATTTCATCAAGCGATAGCAGATATAGCGATATTAGGGCGTGTGAAATGAAAGTTCATTTCATCATGATTCGCTGCGTCCTTCGAGCAATTTTGTCGGGTCCCGGCAAATTCTTGAGAAGTTAAAGCAGCGTCAGGAGACCTGACCCGAGAAAGATTAGTTCTTTTCTTCACCACCCACATCGGAGGGTGGCAAAGTTCATCACTCTGCGAGCACCATATGAGAAAGGTGGCAAGATGCCAAACCATTTCGTTTCACATAAGAGGGTTAGGGTAAGCATATGAATAAGCGAGAGAAATTCTTGAGGATTTATGAACATAATGGTTTGAAGAATAATGCACATATTCATAGCCCTTAGCTCTACCTGCGAGACAGAGTTGTTATACGATGATAATCATATGAGGACTTTGATCCTTTTGAGAATTTGATCCATGTGAGAATTTGGTCCGTATGAGGACTTGGATCCATATGAAATTTGGTCCATATGAAGAATTTGATCTGGGGTTCCTATTCTTCACGGTGGTGTCATGAGGACATTCACGAAGACTTTCGAGCACTTCTTGGGAACCCAGTTTTCTTCATAGCAGAACCATTCTGCGATTAGTGCCAACATATCTAGCAAATACTTCACCATTCGATTTTGAGCAGTTTATAGTTGAGTCAAATGACTCATCAAAAGAATGAGGAGATTCACATGTAAAGCCGGATAAGTTAGATGGATCAGCTGGAGGTCCCTTTGCGACAACCCATGAGGTTTTGAAGTGCTGCTCGGGCTTCAATATGTTCCATCGGCATTGAGTTTCCTCTCAAAGGCAATACCCTCTTTCCTAGGGTTTCATTGAGGATCGCTTTTCGCACATCACAAAGATTCGATGCCCTTTGAGGCTTTTGTACATGCCTATCATGTACAATTCCTTGACTCTGCATTGTCGGTGATACTAGCAATGTCCTCGGATGAGGAATTAGTGATAGAAGAAGCGGTGAAGAATTTGTAACAGTTGAAGCATTTGAACATTCGGTGAAGAATTAGCGATTCACGTTCAATGCACTTTAAGCATGGAGGAACAAATTCTTCACGAGAAGCGCTGATTTGTTGAGCTAGTAATGAATCGCGCTCATACGAAGATCTTCATAACACACTCTTAGCTTTTCAAGATCTTCCTTTCTTTGAAGAGATTCAGAAGAAAGCTTCTCGTGATCTTTCTTTCCTTGAAGAAATTCATAAGAAAGTTTCTCATGATCAGATAAGAGAGTGTTATGATGACTTTGAAGGTTATCAAACCTAGAGTGAAGTCTCTGAAGATTTTTAGTCGGGGCTTTAGTGCGATCCATTTCTTCACAACATATCATCACTTTTGTCTAGCATGTTTGAACCTTTTCAAAAGCCGTTGTTGTTTCTGACAATCTTAGCAAGTTTAGAGTAGTTGGGCTTGAGATCCTCATGATTCATTTCACTAGATTCGGAGGTTGTATTTGAGTACCTTTGCACCTTCGCCATGAAGCAATAGGTGGGGCGTAGCCATCATTATCTTCATCGGGCTTGTCGGTGGGGTCGAGTTTCTTGATGTTGAAGATGGACTTGCTACGAAAGCGATGGCGAAGGCGGACTTCGCCACACAGTTCAGTTCTTGAGCGCCTCCTCTTCCTCATTTTCCTCAAATTCAGCGAGTCCATTTCCATGCCAATGAATGCCGAGCCTTCTTGGATTTGCTCTTTTTGTGAGATGAAGACTTGAGGATTTTGATGATGAAGATTTTGGCGATTTCTTCTTCTTCTTTGCATCATCGAGCTGTAATCCTTGTATTTCTTCTTCTTCATTTCCTTTTCCCGAGGACAATCTTGAATATAGTGACCAGGTTTCTTGCATTTGTGGCACAGCCTTCTCTTGTAGTCACTTGATGAGGAATCACTTGCTTCTTGAGGATTTTCCAGCGACCACGTCTTGAGAACTTGGAATTTCTTCACGGCGATGCTAGCTCTGGCTCAATTCTTGAGGATCACCAAGGCTACTACGAGAATCCTCACATTGAGTCGAGACACAGCCTTGGCCTTGAGGCGCGTGGTTTGCCATAGTTTGAACCATAGAGATCTCTCTTTTGACCAAGTGGAACTTCGTGAGTATTTAGCCTTTCGAGGATATCGGCGGGATCAAGAGACTTGTAGTCGAACACGTTCTTGTATCATCGGTCGAGTATCAAATGAGGAATCAGCGATCTCAGCGGTTTCTTCACCACTTCATGATCGGTGATGTCGGTGTACCGAGGAGCTTGAAGCTCATTTGAGATGTCGATGAGGCGATCAAGGTTTGTTGGACATTTTCATTGTCGAGTCTTTTGAAGCGGTTGAAGAGATTCGAAGAACATCAACTTGAGAGTCACGCTGAGTTGAGACTCCTTCATTCACTTTGGACAGCCTATCGGATAAGCTTAGAAGTTTCCAAAGCACTCACTCTTCCATCTTGTCCTTTGCTCGGATGGCCACATATGATATTCTTAAGCGAGAATCGAGTTGCTTGAATCTCTTCACATCGGTGGCGTTGGTGAGGGTGAGGCTGTAAGTGCATCTAGTGCCCTTAGTGATTTTGGTGTATTGAAGACTTATAGGTTAAGGGACTATTGCGTTTGTGAGTGTACAGGTCTATAAGTCTATGAGAGTTTGATATTCTGAGAGAAAGTCGACCCTAAAATGAAGTTCTTATTGAAGACTTTGATATTACGAAGACTTTACGAAGACTTTGAAAGTGAAGAAATTGATGTGACCTTGAAGACTTGGTATTCATTTGAGGAACATGAGCGTGAAGACTTTTGTTTTCGTAGTTCCATTTTCTCTTTCTTGAGTCATAGGAAACACCATCTTTGTTAAAGGGGTCAAGGAAATACTAAGGAAAAATTTCCATGTGATGCTCAACTCAAAATCCTACACCTACCAATCCCTTGAGTGAAGCCATTGGAAATCTCATACAGATTCGATCAATTTCTTGATGTGAGCAGCGATTCTTACAGTCACTGAGGACTTCTTTCTGATTGAGGAGTTAGGAATTCGCCGGTCTGAATTGCCTACCGTGTGAACATGATAGCCTGAGGAATTTGAGAGCCAAACTTCCGACCGTTGTTGTCTTGCGCTTGACTGTCCCAAAATATCCTATCCACCTAGCGGTCATATCATTGAAGGGCATTTATGTCTTATCATGTCGGGCTGCTCCTAGGCTATAAATAGCGCCCCTACAACCACTAGCTGGTTGGCTGCTCGAAGAACTTGACACTTGTCATTTGAGAGCAACCCATCCTCAAGGGACTTTGGCGAAAATCATCAAGTGAGAAAACCAAAACCAAACCCTACAAACCCAAAGTGATTGAGCATCTTGAAGAAATTGATCTGCGTGGATCCGGCCTTATTACCTTTGAAACTGTGCTTCTTCAGACGGTTAGGCGTCATGGTCTAGAAACATCAAGAGGAATTGTGGATCGCCGGTGACCAAGTCTGTGAAGGTTTGGAAGTCACTGAAGACTTCTGAGTGATTGGGCCGAGTCTGCGTGGCCTTAGTTCAAGGAGAATATGGTGAGGCTGGGTGTCCTAAGCTGTGCTGTAGTATTTGGGTGTCCGGGACTGCGTGTCCTTGAGTTTAAATACTCGGCCGCTCAACGGGCGTAGAACTAAGGCAGCGATTGGAACTGGTTTACCAAATCATTGTCTTCACCAACTAAGCTGGTTCTATTTCTTCAACCCTTTCATTCCTCATTCTTGTGTTGAGTGTTTGTTCATATCGTGCTTGAAGACTTTGTTGAAGACTTTCTCAATTTCCTCGGTTCAATTCTTGATCATTTGTCTTCATCTTGTGTTATCCTGTGATTCGCTTTACGTACTCGTGCTTGGCTTCATTTCATCATGATGACCATGCTTGTATTACATTATGCTTACTTACAGTACTTATTCAGCTGCAAGTAGTTCTTAGCTAAGGAATTTCCTCACCGACAAATTCCTCGATGAAGAATTCATAAAATCACCTATTCACCCCCTCTAGTCGATATAATGCACTTTCAATTTGTATCGAGCAAGGTACTCCCTTGTTACGTGTGATTTTAGTTTAACGCTTTGAAGTTTTAGTTATGTTGACGCGGGTATGAAGAAAGTGACATGCCCTATCTTTGGCGGTCATGACTATCCCAAGTGGAAGGCCATGATGAGGAAGCGCCTCATGGCAATGAACAGCGACTGTGGACCGTCGAGATTGGTCTTCTTGATCTATGCAAGATGGCGGGCGCTAATGATATTCATAAGTACACTCGACTTGACATCATGGCGAAGGATATCATCTATTCACGCCTATCGGAGATCAATTCAGGCGCATTATGCATCTTGGCAATTGAAGCTTATACGGGACCGGATCTCGATGTCTATGAAGGTCATCGAACCCGTCATGATCCCTGGTTTGAGTACTTCAAGGAATCTCTCAAAGCGATGACTTCGAGCAGAATCATCATCTTACGCATCATGTCTCATGGCAAGCGATGCTGAGGTAACGAATGCTCCTCATCCGAGTTTTGTGACGATGAATCGATAATGATGAATCGATGATGATATTGAATCTTGTTATACCAAACTTGTTTGCATTGCCACTAAACAACAAGCGGCTCTGGAACAAGTTCAAAACATGCTAGACAAAAGTGATGATATGTTGCGTAAAAAAATGGATCGATCAAAAGCATTGGGTGAATGTCTTGGAGAATTCACTCCAAGTTTGGCGCCCTTCAAGATCAACATAATACCCTCTTGGTGATCATGAGAAGCTTTCTTGAATCTCTTCAAAAGCAAGATCTTGAAAAGCTAAGAGTGTGTTATGAAGATCTTGAAGAAGGGCGAGATTCATTACTAGCTCAACAAATCGGTGCTTCTCGGGAAAATTTGTTACTCCATGCTTAAAGTGCATTGAGCGTGAATCGCTAATTCTCCACTGAATGTTCAAATGCTTCAAGCTGTTACAAATTCTTCACTGCCTCTGCTATCACTAATTCCTCATCGAGGACATTGCTAGTATCCTTGACAATGCGAGGGCTGAAGGAATTGTACATGACGAGCATGTACAAAAGCCTCAAAGGGCATCAGACTCTTTGTGATGTGCTACAAAGCAGATCCTCAACGAAACCCTAGGAAAGAGGTATTGCCTTTGAGAGAAACTCAATCTTGATGGAACATATTGGAAGCTTTGAGCGGTACCCAAAACCTCATGGGTTCTGCAAAGGACCTCGATTGATCCATCTAACTTATCTGGCTTTACATGTGAATCTCGTCATTCTTACGATGAGTCATTTGACTCCAACTATAAACTGTTTAAAAATCAGAATGGTGAAGTATTTGCTAGATATGTTGGCACTAAGCTGCGAGGAGCGGTTCCCCTATGAAGAAAATCTGGGTTCCCAAAGTTATCTTGAAAGTCTTGGTGAATGTCCTCATGACACCACATGTGAAAACGAGAACCCGGATCAAATTCTTCATATGGACCAAATTCTTCATATGGATCCAAGTCCTCATACGGACCAAATTCCTCACATGGATCAAATTCCTCAAAAGGATCAAAGTCCTCATATGATTATCATCGTGCTAACAACTCTGTCCCACAGGGTAGAGCTAATGGCTATGAATATGTGTATTATTCTTCAAACCATTATGTTCATAAGTCCTCGAAGAATTTCTCTGCTTATTCATATGCTTACCTAACCCCTCTTATGTGAAGCGAAATGGTTTGGCATCTTTGCCACCTTTCTCGTATGGTGCTTTCATGAGTGATGAACTCTTTGCCACCCCTTGAGATGTGGGTGGTGAAGAAAAAGAACTAATCTCTTCTGCTGGGTCGAGGTCTCGGGCGTGCGTTAACGTCTGAAGAATTTCTTTGGGGATCTGCGAAATTGCACGAAAGGGCCTTGGTGAATCATGATGAAATGAACCTTCATTTCACATGTCCTCATCTTGCTATATCATTTACCGCTTGATGAAATTCATCGATGAACTTGATATCATATTCTTCTTGATGAAGCATATGACATTGTAAGTTACACTAATTAGGCTGCGGGATGATCAACCCAAAACTCTTGAATTGGTCCTCGATAGTGGATGTACAAATCACATATTGGTGACAAGAATCTCTTGATGGATGCTCCTTTATCACCGTCACATCTGAAGCATATCATCTTCTTGACAAGGGCTAAAAGTCGGTATTGGGTCTTGGTAAGGTTGCAATCTCTAAGGATAAACACATGGACAAAGTCATGCTTGTTGAGTCCTTAGGATACAATCTCATGTCGATCTCAATGCTTTGTGATCTTGATATGGTTGTTGTCTTTGGCAAGTATCAACGTGTTGTGATTATGGGCGACAATTCCAAAGTCTTCAAAGGCTTTAGGAGAGGAGATTTGTATATTGTTGATTTCTCTCTGGGACCACAACCAGTGTGTGTCTACTTGCAAAAGCTTGAAGGCTGGCTATGGCATCGACGACTTAGTCCATGAGGCATGAGGAATTTACTGCAGCTTGCGAAGAAGAAGCATGTCATTGGCATTGAGAATGTCAAATTCCTCAAGGATCACTTATCGCGGAGCTTGTGAAGTTGGAAAAATGACCAAGGCCAAGCATCCGGTGAAGACTATCATGACCACTACTCGTCCATTGAATTACTTCACATGGACCTCTTGGACCTAATCATTACTCAGCGGTCACTAATGATGCATCTCTATATGGTTTTGTCATTTTGATGATTACTCTCGATATACATGGGTACACATTGTTGCTTACAAACATGAAGTGCAGGAAGTCTTCAAGCGATTTTCCTCGAGGGCTTGACCAACTTTGGTGTGAAGATCAAGCACATCGAAGTGACAATGGGCTGAGTTCAAAATTCGGTCTTGATGCCTATCTTGATGAACTTGGTATTACTCATGAGTTATCTGCTCCCTATACTCCTCGGCAAAATGGCGTCGTGGAGCTAGAAACAGAACTCTTGTTGAGATGGCTGCACTATGCTTGATGAATACAAAGCGCCTCGGCGTTTTGGATTGATACAATTGATCTGGCGTGCCACATCATCAACAGTATATCTTCACAAATTCTTCAAGAAGGCGGCCTATGAACTCCTCAACGACAAGAAACCCAATGTGAGTTATTTCAAAGTCTTGATTGCTAAATGTTGGATTAGAGATCCTCACCACAACTCTAAATTTGCACGAAAGCACATGAAGATTTTATGCTTGGTTACGGAAAGGACTAGCACACCTACAAAGTCTTCAACATTGTTCTTCACAAGATTGGTGACCTTTGTAGATGTGCGGTTCGATGAAACTAATGGCTGCAAAGAGAGTACCTACCTTACATGTTAGATGAACCAGCTTTTGAGGATTCTATCAAGTTCAAAACAGCGAGGATGTCATTCCTCTTGAAGAATCTGCTGAAGAATTCATTCAGTTCATGAAGAGCGTCGGTGATGCACTGAAGAAAATCTGAGCGAAAATGGTTAGAAGAAAATCTTGATCAAATTCCTCGGCGACAACCAGCTCATCCTTGCATTGCAAAAGAAGTGCAAGTGGAGAAGATCATCGATGGCATTAGTGCACGGGTCCTCTCCTGCGCTCAAAAGCTTCACATTTATCTAACTTTTGTGGGCACTATGCTTTTGTCTCTATCTGAGCCCACTAAGGTAGATGAAGCATTTACGGAGCAGTGGATTAGGGCTATGCAAGAAAAATTACATCGATTCGAGCTTAACAATGTCTAGGAAGCTGGTCAATCGCCCGAGATCCTCATAAGCATAATATCATTGGCACAAAGTGGATCTACCGCAACAAGCAAGATGAAAATGGCCTTGTGGTGAGGAATAAAACCTGTTGGTAGCTCAAGGCTACACAGGTTGAAGAATTGATTTGATGAAACTTTTGCACTGTTGCTAGACTTGAGGCTATTACATATTACTTGCTTATGCTAACCATCATGATATCATCTTATATCAAATGGATGTGAAAAGTGCATTCCTCAATGGTAAGCTTGAGGAAGAAGTATATGTTGCTCAACCCCGGTTTTGAAGATCCAAGAATCTGACAAAGTCTTGAGACTTAATAAGGCCCTCTATGGCCTCAAGCAAGCCCCTCGAGCGTGGTATGATACATTGAAGAATTCTTCGTGAAAAATGGCTTCACACGGTTCACTCGACCCTACTCTCTTTAACTAAATCTTATGATGGTGAACTGTTTGTGTGCCAAATATATGTTGATGATATTATCTCTGGCTGTCTTGACCAGCGTTATAGTGATGAATTTGCCTATATGATGAGTGAAGAATATCAAATGTCTATGATGGGAGAGTTGAAATTCTTCTTAGGTCTTCAAATTAAATCGACAGCGCAATGGCATATTCATATCTCGGTGAAATACCTCAAAAGATGTCTTGAGGAAATTGGCATGCAAGATTGCAAAGGCGTCAAAATTCCTATGCCCACAAATGGCCATCTATGCACTGATGAAAATGGTATTGACTTCGATCACATGATATACCGCTCCATGATTGGTTCTTTATTGTACTTATGTGCATCTAGGCCAGATATAATGCTTAGTGTTTGCATGTGTGCCCGATTTCAAGCGGCACCAACGGAATCACACCATAAGGCTGTGAAGCATATTCTTCGATATCTAGCTCACACACCAACACTAGGATTATGGTACCCCAAGGGCTCTGCTTTTGATCTCATTGGATATTCGACTCGACTATCTTTGGTGATCGTGTGGACCTCAAGTCAACATCGGCACTTGTCATTTCCTCGGACGATCTTTAGTGCATTTGTCCTCGAAGAAAGCAGCTGCGTATCACTATCTCTGCTGAAGCTGAATACATTGCTCTTTGGTTCTTCTTGTGCTCAAGCTGCTTTGGATGAAGCAAACCCTCAAGGACTATGGCGTCATGAAGAATGTGCCTCTCCTCTGCGACAATGAGAGTGCCATCAAGATTGCACACAACCCGATTCAGCACTTTCGAAGACAAAGCACATTCAGATTCGTCATCATTTTCTTCGTGATCATGTGTTGAAGGCGACATCTCCATCGAGCATGTGAAGGCGAAGAACAACTAGCTGATATCTTCACTAAGCCCTTGGATGAGAAGAGATTTAGCAAGTTGCGGTGTGAGCTAAATATCTTAGAATCTTGAATGTTCTTTGAAAAGGACACATATCCTAACACTTATGCAAAATTGATGACTTAGATGTGCAACACATGAAGAAGCGTTTTCTTCAATCAATGAAAAATAACACTCTAAGTGTGAAGAAATCAATGAAGAATTTGATTCTCGAGAACCCTCGACAATTATGGCGGTGTGCGAAATCATCATTCTTATCTGATGGAGTCACGCCACCACAAAAGTTGAAAATCTTCAATTTGAGTTTTCCTCATTTTGAAAGTCTTGAGTTTTCAAATTCTTCAACTTTGAAAAATCTTCCTTTGTTCCGTCATTTTTCTTCATTGGCTATATATATATGTGAGTTTATGTCCTCTACAGCATTCACTTATGGCTATTTCTTCAAGTTGCTTTTGCTGCTAAGTGAATGTGATCGGACCCTTCCCCCTCTATACTATACCCAACCCAATCTATTCACAAATTCTTCATGTGCGTTCTATCTTGAAACTCGTTCAAAATCTTCACTGTGTCCTTGTCAGCTGAAGAAATTGCGAACGAAACTTTAAAACAAATCTTATCCAGATTTTGGTTTTGCCGCTCAAACCGTTCGCATCCACGATCTTACGATCCCAACTACACTATCGTGGATGACACATGTCGTGAAGGAGAAAAGGCGGGGGCATGTTAGTCCCAAAATCTTTGGGCGGACAGTTTTTCACCGTGACTATAAATACCCCTCTCCCCTTCCTCACTTCATTTACTCCGCTCGACCGCTCTCTCTCGCTCGGGCTCCTCAAACCCTAGCACCGCTGAGGGAGTCCTGGACTAGGGGGTGTCCGGACAGCCGGACTATCATCGTCCGCCGGACTCCAAGACTACGAAGATACAAGATTGAAGACTCCGTCCGTGTCCGGATGGGACTTTCCTTGGCGTGGAAGGCAAGCTTGGTGATCGGATATGTAGATCTCCTACCATTGTAACCGACTACTGTGTAACCCTAGCCTTCTCGGTGTCTATATAAACCGGAGGGCTTTAGTCCGTCGGACACAACATACATTACAACAATCATACCATAGGCTAGCTTTGGGGTTTAGCCTCCTTGATCTCGTGGTAGATCCACTCTTGTACTACCCATATTATCAATATTAATCAAGCGGGCGTGAGGTTTTACCTCCATCAAGAGGGCCCGAACACAGGTAAAACATCGTGTCCCTTGTCTCTGTTACCATCCGCCTAGATGCAGTTGGGACCCCCTACCGAGATCCGCGGTTTGACACCGACATTGGTGCTTTCATTGAGAGTTCCTCTATGTCGTCACCGATAGGCTCGATGGCATCTTCAATCAACAACGCTGTCGGTGAGACTTTTCTCCCGGACGGATCTTCGTATTCGGCGGCCGCTGCTGAGCTAATTCACTTGGCCATCTGGAGCAGATCGAAAGCTCGCCCCAGCCATCAGTCAGATTCGGAAGCCTAAACTTCACGGCCGACATCGCGGGGACTTGATCTTGACGGGCTCGAGCCACACCAGCGCGCCCGCCTTTATTCGATGGGCATGATCTAGCTCTGCGAACGAACAGTGCCTTGGTGGCGCACAAGAATCCCTCCGGCCCTTAGTCGGAGCGATCGCCAGATCGAAAACCGGTGGTTGGACACGCCTCGGGGCTGCACCTTCTCTGGCGATGGGCGAACACTAATCTTGTCCCTTGCGGCTTCGTGACTCCAGTGCGGACTCCTGCGGACTCGGACCGCCAGCGCCCTGCCAATCAAACTGATCGGGCGCATGTTATGGAATTCACGCGCGGACATCTTCAACACTCGCCCTTTGGCGACATCCTAAGTCGTTAAAACACCTCTCTCTACCGGAGAGGCCGGCGGACTACGGCCGGGCGGTTGGGATTCGAGAGGCGAAGAAATTCAAAGCCCACCCACCACCCACTTTGTAGCCTTGTCGGCGATCTAACCGACATGCTGAACTATGACTCGAAGACATCGGCGGCATGGGCGGCGATGCTGGGAGATGAACAGAACCAGCGCCTACAGGGCGCGGAAGACCACCTCGTCATACAACATATACATGGTGGATACCCCAAAAGGAAGCGACACGAGGACCAGCAGGCGGCGAAGATAATCCGCCGACAAACAACCAAAGCGGCGGCGTGAGCGCCGCCCTAAGTCCGCCTCGACACCAATAGCGCTCTTAATGACCCAGCAATACAGCGGGGCAAACCGGTGGACGACGAACACGCGGACAAGCAACCGTCCAAATAGGGCCGAGTCGGATAATCAGTCGAGGCCAGCGAAAACAATAGTCGAGACGACCTCACGCGGACACATGGCGGAGAATAAAAACCTTGGAAAAGACTGCGTCGTAGCGCAAGAAGCTTGAAGAAGGAAGCGGAAGCTCAAAACAGCGGAAGATACACTCGAGAATGAGGTGGAGCAAAGTGCTCAAAACCCATGAACAAATCGGCAATGGCCATCTATCAAGAAACTACGAGCGCAAGCTGCTGCGAGGTGATGAGGAGGCCATAGAACCCCCGATCAAAAAACAAAGAGGCCGCTGGTGGGATAGGCGGCTAGATGATAGGACAAAATCTGAAAGCGGCACGCATATAAACCGACTAATGACCTGGAAGGACAGATGGCCCAGCTAGGTCCATTCACGGGCCAAGAAGAGGGCCCGAGGAAGCAATGCAACCGCCAAGTGTCGAAGACCGGTGCACCCAAATCTGGCGCCGCACACCCACTATGTTTCACCTGAGGTCTTTGGATCACGAATTCCCAGCGGGGTTTAAACCCATAAACATAGAGGCTGCTGACGGAACAATGACCACAGGTGCGGATAGAGGATTACATACTACACATACACATGGCTAGAGGAGATGATCTCACGCCATAAAATACTACCCCTCAAGCTCAAAGGCCAGCCCGTCATTGGCTCAAAAGCCTCCCGAGAAAATCTTTGTTGGAAGTTGGGAAGAGCTCGAGGATGCGTTTAGAGCAAACTTTCAAGGAACTTATGTCCGCCCTCCGGATCTGAGATGATCTCGATCATATAACTCAACAGCCGGAGAGTTAGCGGCAAGTGCAGGAACAGGTTCCTCACCAAAAAGAACCAAATAGTCGACTGTCCGGACGCCGAAGCCTTAGCAGCTTTTAAACACAACATCCGAGACGAATGGCTCGCCACACACCTCGGACAAGAGAAGCCGAGGACAATGTCCGCTCTAACAAGCCTCATGACCCGCTTTTGTGCGGGAGAGGATAGCTAGCTAGCAAGATGCAACACCAGCGACCCAAGTACATCCGAGATCAGAGATGGAAACGGAAAAACACGGTAGCGAGGAAAGAAGCGGTGCGGAATAAAGAAAAAGCCCAAAAACGGCGGTCGATGCGATTCAAAAGCTCGCGGCCAAACAACAAAACACCACCTCTTAAGGATAACAGCGATGAGCTATCAACAAACAAGATCTTGGGCGGATATGTCAAATCCACGGTACCCCGGAAGGCACGCAAACCACACCCACGAGATTGTTGGGTTTTCAAACAGTCCGGCCGACTAAGCGCCGAACACAAGGGCTCGGCGCATCAAGCAAAGATGATAAATCCCACCAGCGAGCACGGAAAACAAAAGAATTTCCCACAAGAGGTCAAAGCTGTAAATTCACTCCATGTGATAATTGAAAAACGGTCGGCACCGTTAAAATGGGTCTCGCGGTCCAACCAATGGAACATAGAGATTGGACATCAAAACCAATCACTTTCGACCACTGGATTATTCGAGCGTTGAAATGCAGGATGGACTACGATATTGGATCCTATAATCGACGGACTGCAATTTACACAAGTCACGGTGGGCGGAGGCGGTGACTTAAACCTGCTTTGTATCAAACACAATCCGCAAGTTGGGGATAGACCTTACTAAAATTGACACAGCCGCACTTCCTTTAAAGGAGTGGCCTTGGCCCTTCGCCAAGTGCACAGGCTCCTTATTACTAGAAGTCATATTCGGATCACGAACAACTTTCGTAGCGAAAAACTAATCTTTCATATCGCCCCATTTAAAGTAGCTATCAAGCACTCTTGGGACGAAGCTTTGTCGCTTCAGCGCCATACCACATTCTGCGTCTCTTACACTTAGGATGCCGGTCCACGTGGCATCATTTGATCTGGTCATTTAAAGACCGGACCACGATCGAACGAGCCCGGCATAAATAAGCTAGGGGCTCCCTAGCCGCACATCCCTTCACAAGGGGCTACGCGCACAAGCAAATAGCGAGCTCATACAGACTCCGCTTTACTTATTTATATTTCTTCCTTCGTATATATTTTTTTACGAGTTCCTTTCAAACTAAGTTCCTCTCTTTTCTGAGATGACCAGCGTGCACACCGTCCGGGATAACGGCTGCGCGGAACACGGTAGCGAGGCGTGCGGTAGGGACCGTCGCGAGATTCTTTTGATTAAGACCTGCGTAAACCTTTTTCTGTCTTTTGTTGTTATAGTCCTTGGTTTCTCATTATAACCAAAGCGAACTGCGTTTTAGCATCGGCGCGTCGGAGGACCATGCCGTACACGGACACTAGGGGCTTAGGGCATTATTACGCCCATTATTATAAGACCGAACACCTTAGGGAGTGTTGGCGTCTCGAGATTAGGCCTTATATGCATCAGCTCGAATCATGTCTTTGGTCAAATGTTGGGTTTGCCCGGCTCCTGTGTTTTGCTGCCTTCGTTCCGTATCGCCGGCTAGCGGCACCGGAGAACTCTGCGATTGTGCCCCGATTAATTTGGCGAGCACCTCGATGAAAGCGGCGGTATCATGATCTGTTGAGGAGTCGACCACTCGATCGACTCTTGGAATGTTTAGAATTCCCGCTTTGTGAAGGACCATTTCGGTCGAGCACACAGCGCCCGAATTGGGCGCGGTGCCCCAAAACTATATCGTAGCCCACCATCGAACTCAATGGCTAAGTGAAAGTGATAAAGCATCATAGTGCGGATTGCCTCGTTTGCTCGCTACCACCTCCTTAACAAGACCGAGGCGTCGGATTAAGTGTGAAAATCGCTATTTTTGCGAACACCCCGCACCTTGTGCGTGGGGCTGAAACCAAAGACTACAATCTTCGAGGTTATACAAACATATACATAAGCGGCCGCATATGAGATATTTTAATACTTGGAGCACAAGTATAAAAGCGGTTACAAACATAATCATTGTTTTACAAGATAAAGCGTTCACTTGAGCGTGACATTCTTGACAACTGCGACTCTATTACATAGCGCGCGCATAACTTCCCCAAAATAGTGCTCGGCGGGTAACCGACTTTCGTCCGAACCGGAGTTGCAATAGCGGTGGCATCCATCTCTGTCAATGTGTCTTCACACGGGCAAGGGCCATCCGCGCACCTTGATGCGAGGCCGACCGCTTCATCTCCTTGATATGCGGCACCGCTCAAGAAATTGCTGCAATAAGCGAAATAGCTCAAATCGCCTTGGGCCTCTACGGCGGACATGAGCCACGATATCGGTCATGGCAAGTCCGGACAACTGTTCAGCTCAGCCCATTGACTGACCCGATCGGTCAGCGGAAGTGAGCGATCCGGACTATGGAATTGAGACCAAAATAGCTCTTAGTCTTGTGATCCTACGGCTCCGGAAGTGCTGGCAGCATCACCGCACTTGCCGCTAAGTCCATATATGGATCCTCCAGACCCCACAGCTGGCTAAGTTGGGCATACTTTGGATCCGTAAACGGCGCGGCGCAGAAAAGGCTGCCAGACCACAATATCTCGACTGGCGCGGCTCCTCCTTCATAGCCCGTATTGCGAGCGGGCATCCTTGGCCTCGGCGGTGGCCTTCCCGAGTCTTCCCGCTCCGATAGGCGCTCCTTTTCAAGTGCCTCATTGCGGTGGCGGTATCCTTCAATTTCACGGCCAATTCGGCCATCCTTTCCCTGCTTAGTCGATTATGCGGCCTTTTAAACTTTCAACTCCTCGGCCGCCCTCGAGGCAGCCGCATCACTCCTTCGGGCTTGCTCCTTAGCTTGAGCAAGCTCGGCCCGAAGGCTCTCCACAGCAGCAGCACCGTTTGTATCACAGCATATATATTGTAAGAAGCGGGCTTTGACTCCCTCAAATAAGTGACTACGGAGAATTCATTTACCTTGCGACTTGTCAAGTCACCGGTTGACAAGCGCGATGTCCGCATCCGCCACATCGAGTTGCCGCATTAACTCGACAACTCCACTAGTCCGGCTAGCCCCCGGACTATCCACCACCTGCATAGGAATGGCGACATTCATTACCTACGATTTTGATCCTCGGCACGCTGTCGCTTTCGACAACCTACCGAGTCTCAGGGGCTACTATCTATACAGGGCGCACTTCTATGTGCCAAACTGTCAAAAAGGTGCGTCGTTCTTGCGTACCTCAAATCCCGCCGACAAACTCGGCGGCACTATGCAATCCGCTTTCGTGGACGAAATCCTTCAATCACCATACTCATCAAAGCACGGTGATCTTGAGATGGGCGCCCTCTCAAGCAGGTCCTTGGCTCCCGGCGGACACTAGTTGGCGTCGCACTCTCGGCCCCACGGACTCTGGATACCCTCGTGGCGATACTTGGCTCATCGCCTGTCCAGCGGTGCAGCGAGCCAGGCGTTCGCTCTCCATCATCTCCGGACGAAGATCCCCGAAGAAGAACTCATCGAGAAGGCGCGAATCCGAGCTGTAAGGTAAAATTTGGTTATCCACGAAGCACAAATAGGGTATTTTCTTATTAATGAACCCCCCTTTTCCTACTCACGGCTCATTGGAGGCAGATCCTTTAGAGATGATTATGCGTTCGGGCTCTCCTGGGCCTTGAGACCCTCCGTAAAATTTCTTCCCCGCAGGGGCTTTGGCCTCGGGTCTTGGGCGGTCCTCTCTCCCCTAGAAGGAGGATTTTGATCCCCCTCTTGAGGCGCCCCTTAGGCGAGGTGATAGCTCTTCTATTTTCCCCATTGCCCCCTTCTCTGGCGCGACCTCCAACATTCGACCGGCCACGGGCTCCGTCACGGTCTCTGGGAGGGCGGACACCTTATCGGCCGATCGCGCTACCCTCTGATGAAGAATAATGGGTTAGAAGGCGAATTTCAGAAAAGCAAACAAGCGAGCGTCTGGACTCTGAGCTACTTACTGTGTATCGGGCGATTGCAGGTTAGGCCTGCGTCCTCGGTCAATTCGGACCGCCGCCTACGGTCGAAGAACAACATACATCTCCACGGCGTCGTACCCATGAAGTGTTGGAAGTTCGTGGTCCCTCGGATTGAACTCCCATAACCCGGAAGGGGCGGCGTTTGCGAGGCGATGAGCGCTGATTAGCATAACCTTCATCACCACAACCAGATTGATCTCCCTCGCTTGGAGGTCTCGAATCGACCCGCACTAAAGGCCACGTCTTGGGCGGCCCCAATTGAGCCCTTGGTTGACCCACGACATCAATGGTGGCGGCTTTTGCTTGCTTGCCCTTGGGCGGTGATATAGAACCACTCCTGCTGCCTAAGCCGAGCTCCTCTTGGAAGGAGCCCTCGGGCCCGCAGACATCGGCCCTCACTGCTTATAGCTGCCCGTCGCACTCCGCTTGACACCCCCAATCATCTTGAGCTCCACATTGAAGGTCTTGACCACAAGCGAAGTGGGGGTGGCGGAGGAGAACTCCTTTGAACAATAATGAATCGGAAATATGGAGGATGGACTCGGGCCAAGTCGTGAAAATCCAGCCCGTAGTAGAACATGAGCCCTCTCACGAAGGGGTCCGTCGAGAAGCCTAAACCACGATGGAGGTGGGATCTGAGGCAGCGTACTCACCGGGCTCGGGGAGTGGAGTGCAGCCTGCCCTTAGGCGGCAACTGTCGCGAAATCTCGTGGGGCCAGTGCTTGGCCTCCGCAGCTTTAGCACATCCTCTCTCCGTGACGGAGGAGGCATCCTGACCACTGAAGGTCGGGCGAGACATTGTTGAAGATCCAGGCGCCCGAATCTGGGGCCCTGGTATAGCGCCCTCAATGCGGCTATATCTCCCGTGTCGAAGCACGACTTAGAGCATAACCGCATTGAAAGCAATGTGCATAAGTGAGGTAATCTTCACTCAACCCATGTAATACATAAGGAAGAGATACATAGTTGGCTTACAATCGCCACTTCACACAATTACATGAATAAAGCATTACATCATCCGGATACAATCAAGGTCCGACTACGGAACCAAAATAAGAAAAGAATCCCAAATCGACAAAGGTCCCGATCGACCCCAAGCTGGGCTCCACTCTTGATCGACTAGGGCGAAACAACACAAAGGCAAGATCTTCATCGAGCTCCTCCTTGAGCTTAGTTTGCGTCACACCTTTCATTAACATAGGCACTGCAAACTGGTTTTGGAAGTATCTGGTGAGCACGAGGACTCAGCAATCCCATTACCATGGGTATCAAGACTAGCAAAGCTTAATGGGTAAGGAAGGGGTAAAGTGGTGAGGTTGCAGCAGCGACTAAGCATGATATGGTGGCTAACATGCAAATGAGGCGAGAAGAGAAACAAAGCGGAGCAGTCGTGAAGCTAGCAATGATCAAGAGGTGATCTGAACACCTACTTCGTCAAACATAACCCGAAACCGTGTTCACTTCCGGACTCCGCCGAGAAGAGACCATCACGGCTACTACACCTTGGTTGATGCATTTTAATTCGGATCTGGTGTGAAGTTATCTACAACCGGACAAATTCCATCGCCACATAACCGTGGGCACGGCTCTCGAAAGTTTATACCTGCGGGGTGTCCCAACTCAGCCCATGACAAGCTCTCGCGATCAGCGAAGGAATAGACCTTCTCCCAAGACACTCCGATCGGACTCGGTATCGGTACATCAAGACATTTCGACAATGGTAAAACAAGACCAGCAAAGCCTCCGCTGTCTTGACAAATCCCGATAGGAGCTGCATATCTCATTCTCGGGGCACACGGATGAGCAGACGTCGGGTTGGCATAGACCACAAGTTGCCGAGCGCGGACATCGCTTCGGTTTGGACCAGCACTTAGACAAGCAACGGCCTGGGGGCTAAAATAAAGATGACCCTCGGGTTGGCCGACCCAAGGGAAAGGGATAGGTGGTGGTGAGGCAAATGGTAAAACCAAGGTTGGGCCTTCTTTGGACAAGTTTTATTCAAAGCGAACTGTCGGGGGTCCCATAAATCACCCGACCGCGTTAGGAATGCAAAATCGGGAACATAACACGGTATGGCGGAAACTAGAGGCGGCAAGAGTGGAACAAAACACCGGGCATAAGGCGAGCCTTCCACCCTTTACCAAATATATAGATGCATTAATAATATAAGAGATATTGTGATATCCCAACATAAACCCTATCCACCATGGAGAAATCTTCAACTTCACTGCAGCTAACAGCGCTATAAGAGGGCTAACAAAGCGGTAACATAATAACAGTGGTTTGCATAGGAAAGGTGTCAAGGTTAGAGGTTCATGGCAATTTGGGAGGTTTAAGGAACAAGTGATAGGAAGCGCAGCATAGCGATAGAAACGAAGCAACTAGCATAGCAATGATAGTAGTGAGATCCGGGTAGCGGTCATCTTGCACGAAATCCCGCGGAGGAAGAAACGAGTCTATGAAGAATATGAAGCCACGACGACGAACCAAGCGAAGACGAACGAAACCTCACGATCGCAACAAAACGGGAACTATCGAGAAGAAGCACACAACATGGTAAACACACCACACATAAACAAGACATGATGCACAACAAGCATGATGCATGACAAAGCTACATGAAGCTTCTCATGGCAAGAGAAGATGCATACAACAGCAACACATCAAGGCAAGTTTAAATGAGGCCGGAAACAACATATAACGATTCCGGTAAGTCCTCATATGCAAATTTCGAAATTGATCCAGAACTGAATAAACCTTATGTTGAAGTTGTTAAACAGCAAGTTAAAGATCTCCAAGATGATCTACGAAATTCTAGTCAAGTTACATATAAAGTTCATTAGATTGACTACGGCCTAGAAGATATGAGCAAAACAAGTTATACATGGCATTGATGCAAAATGCACTCAAACATCAAGCAAACACACCAAAACAAGGATGCAACATGGTAATATGGAACTACATGCAAAAACAAGCAAGTTTCATATAGAGCACACTCAAAAGCGAACAGCGGTGTAACACATACACTCTATACAAGTCATAGAAACAATCTGTCCATAACAACAACTAGGCATCTTACAAGCATCAAAACAACATGCTACAGCACCCCAACATAATAACAAAAGGCATGGGCATGAAGTACAGGTAAAGCATAACAAAACATGAACACTGAGCTATCTCCAGAAATAACTAGAACATGCTCAAAATGACATAGAGATATTGCAAATAATAACAGTTTCAGACTTTAGCAGAAATAACATCAGGTTGCAATGTTTAGAGCTATCAAACAACATGTTACAGGAACTTATCATGGCAAACAAAGGCATGGCATGAATCTACTAATTGCATAGATCAAAAGACTCTTACTGACCATGAACCAAAAAGGCATAGAAAATATGATGGCACCCATGTAAACATGGCAAGTTATATTACAGATTCATACATGGCACGAACAACAATAAGTAGGCATGTTCGTGAGCTTGAACAACTCACCACAGAGCAATACATGGCATGGCAAGGCAACCAACAGTAAGAAGGCATGTTTATGAAGCTAAGCATGGCAAGAGCAAGTTCATAGGGTGCATGGATCACTAGGAAAACACATGGGAACAAGTGAACTTAATGTTAACAGGCTGACAACAACATTTTCAAGCAATTTGGAGCAAGATTACAACATGTTCCAGCAGGCTATAATTGCAACCAAGGGCATGAATGGATAGAGCATGACATGTAGATCAAAACATGTTTATAGAGCATCTCAGTTATGCATAGAATGATTAGTAGAAGCAAGTTAACATAGCAACAAAATATATGAGAATCATCGGGAAAACAGCAACAACAACTACCCTACTTAGCAAGCTTGATACACTCAGCACACAACTCACAAAAATACATGGTTGGCACCCCTGGAAAGATGGCATGGCATAGATCAACATTCATGTAGAGATCATACTCATAGGATGCACACATCAATCATGGCAAAAATGATAAAACGACAAGTTATAACAGTTTATTGATTAACATCAACATGCACTCTTCCAACAGCATTTGGGCATCAAGATGAGCTCAAATAAAAATGGCGCAATGGAATGAAATGATCTACTCGTTGAGACAAACAATTTGACATATTTATGAAAGCGGAGACTACGGTGCGAGATGTGATCACGATGAACATGGCATGATAATGTTGAAAACAGGGACTTAGCGATTTGAAGTCAACCTTTAGCACGGATATTGATGCGGCGGAGATCTCGCGAGAATCTTGTGGCGTCGCCGGAGTTAGACGAGCAAAAGCGGATCCGAAGGCGTTCAGCGAAGCGCGGATCTGCCAGCCGCGGCCAGCTGCGCCGAAAACAGCGGTCGGCGGCAGATAGGCGGCGGACGGCGTGAAAGCAGCGCCACCTCGGCGGAAAGCAGCAGCGATGGGCGGGAAACAGCGAAGGCGGCGGCGAGGCGGAAGCGGCAGCTCACGAAGAACGATGGGCCTTGGCCTTGAAAGCGTCGCCGCGGCCGGTAGCGGCCGAAGCGGCGCCTGGCAGCGTGGAAGGACTGGCAATGGCCGAACATGGCGGCAGCGGTGGCGCCAGCGGCGGCGGCGGCAGCAGAGATGGGCCCGCAGGCGGATCTCGGCCCTTGAAGTCTGGCGAGCGAAGAGGAGCCAGCGGCGGCGGCGTGGCGATCTGCGGTCGTCCGTGGCAGCAGTGGGCGTGTCGGCGTGGCGGACATGTCCGCCCGACCGCAAGGGAGAGGCTAGGGTTTGAGAAATGATCCGAAAATGGAGGAAGACCTTTTATAGGTGGAGGAGCTAGGAGAGTACAAATGAGGTGCGGTTTTGGCCCTTGATCATGATCGAGCGGCCAGGAGGCATGGAGGGAGTTTCTTTGGGCTTTGGGCCACTTTGGAAGGATGTTGGGCTGCAACTCAAAGAGGCTTTTACGGTTATCCGGTTAACCGTTGGAGTATCAACGACCTCCAAATGGCACGAAACATGACAGGCGGTCTACGGTGCTATACCAAGGCAGCAGCAAACCTCGAACCATTAGAAAGTTTAATACCCGCTACGAAAAAGAGAGAGAGGGGCGCCGGATGACATAGGAGTGCGGATTGCAAAAGCAGACAAGCGGGGAAAAGGCTGGGTGCATGAGATGAACACATATGCAAAATGAAATGCACATGATGACATGATATGAAATGCGAGATGATGACATGGAAAAGTGCAACCGCAAAGCAAATGACATAGCAACGACGGCGAATAACTGGCGGACACCTGGCGCATCGGATCCGGGGCGTTACAACACTCCTCCACTAAAAGAGATCTCGTCCGAGATCTAGGATGTACCGGAGGAAAAGGAAGAGGAAGATAAGAGGTAAACTAAGTTGCTTCTTGACAAGCAGTGAAAACCATGAACCTTGAGAGGTGAGCAATTTAAAAGAAAGAGTACAATAGAGATGAACGAGATTGCAAACAATCCGGTAGAAAAGAGGAACAAGGAGTATTACGAGAATTTGCAGGTTGAAAGACATGGAAATAAGAGCTTCACGAACGAAAAGAATATGACCACATCGGTATAATGAGATAGCCAAGGAACAAGAATGGCTGAATTTGGACAGCTCTCCGGTAGAAAAGAGAAGAAAACTTGATGAGATGAAAAGATATTGAAGAGATGATACAACACTCCGATTAAATGGATAAGCACGAAAAGAACACGACCCTAACAATTCGAGATGATGAGTGAAGAGCAACATCACAATGTCTTGGAAGAAAGAATAGAAGATAAATCATTGGAATAAAGAATGGAAGAAAATGCCAACTTCTACCACAATTGAATTTGGAAAGCATCCTTGCAAGAAGAATCGAGCGGAGTTGTTGGAAAATCAACAACGAGAAGCACAAACTTGTTGTGGGCTTATGGCAAACATCTCAAAATGATGAGGTGACAACCGGCCACTAATGGAAACAATTGATTGGTTGAGATCAATGAAGATAAGAAACTTCTTCCACCAAGTGAATAGAGAGCAAGCTTGGGTCATGCATAATCACCACAAATAGCAACAACCCTTAAGGAAGGCTTTAGGTGAAATATGACACAAGATAACTCCAACGAAGAACTTGATTGGTCGAAAAGATGTCTTGAGCGAAGAGAAAAAGATGGATTTAGAATACCTCATTCTTGACAACATATGAATCATGAAACATGAATGAAAATTGTCAAGAGTGACATAACTTCCACCTCAAAAGATAAGGTAGAAAGAATTGCACTTTGGAATGCAAGATGAAGAATACTTGAGCTCCTCAAAACAAAACATGTGTTGAGCACCATGTTTATTTTAGAAGTATAGCTTGGCGGGTCATAACTTCTAGAGAACACTTGAAGAACAATTGAAGAATGAAAGGAATCATGACGAACCACCATGTAGAGCCTCCATGAAGAACTCCGGTAATAAAAGGATGATACAAAGAAAGAGAAGTTGAAAACACAAGGTGAATCCTTGCAATGATTTAGATGGAGCTTAGCGACGAGATAATTGAGAGAGCTTGGAACTCGAAAGAAAGATGAACATCTTAGAACCGAGAATGTGATATGATGAACAAACACGAAAAGAAGAGATTAATCAACTAGGATGAAACAATAATAAAAATTAAGTTATCGTACCCTTCACCAATTTAATTGATGATAAGCAGCGGATTTGGCATACTACTTATTCCCATTGAAAAAGGATTAAAGAGATATAGCGGGAACTCGAATACCACAAATAACGAGAAAACAAAGGTTTGGCTTGCGAGAATAAGCGGAACAAACACATGATGAGATTTACCCAATCCCATATCATGCATCATCGGAAAGATATTCTAGAGCTACTTGAATTCCCACCTATAAAACTCCGAAACTTTACGGTTATGCAATCGGTGTTGGGGATCTGGGGAAGCAATATATCTCACCCAAACTAACAATACCTACATCAAGCTGTATCCATCCGTCGACACATAACCAAGAAAACTCAAATTGTCTACCTCAACCTTGAAAAGCATCCGTTATACAAGTCATGGCAATACTCGTACTCACCTTAATCTTGGGTTATCGGGTTATCTCACCAACAACTGCATAAAAAGATTTTGATGTCGGTACTAAACTCGGTATTCGAACATGCGATAAAATTATGGCGACAACACCTCGAGCTCAACTCCGGGACACTTCCACTAAACCCTGACGGGGAGGCACCAAGACAATGTTCTCATCATAAAACCATCGGAGCGATTCCAAAATACCAGCGTGATCCTAAAAAAAATTAGTGAAATTTGAGGAGAGAAAGTGAAACTCTCGTCGGGAAGCCTTACCAGGCGGCGAAGGGTGAGGAGTAAAAAAATTCTAACTCTCGATATATATAATCCTAAATGACTCAAAACATTTTCTAGACACAACTCGGCCGCTAAAAGCGATCAAGCGGTGGGGCTCCTAAGGTCGGGAAGGCTCGATTACCAACTTATAGCCCTCGATGCGGCTATATCTCCCGTGTGAAGCACGACTTAGAGGCATAACGCATTGAAAGCAATGTCATAAGTGAGGTAATCTTCACACAACCCATGTAATACATAAGGAAGAGATACATAGTTGGCTTACAATGCATACTTCACACAATTACATGAATAAAGCATTACATCATCGAGATACAATCAAGGTCCGACTACGGAACCAAAATAAGAGAAGAATCCCAAATCGACAAAGGTCCCGATCGACCCCAACGGGCTCCACTCTTGATCGACTAGGGCGAAACAACACAAAGGGCAAGATCTTCATCGAGCTCCTCCTTGAGCTTGGTTTGCGTCACCTACTCGGTAACATAGGCACCTGCAAACTGGTTTTGGAAGTATCTGGTGAGCCATGATGACTCAGCAATCCCATTACCATGGGTATCAAGACTAGCAAAGCTTAATGGGTAAGGAAGGGGTAAAGTGGTGAGGTTGCAGCAGCGACTAAGCATGATATGGTGGCTAACATACATAAATGAGGCGAGAAGAGAAACAAAGCGGGCAGTCGTGAAGCTAGCAATGATCAAGAGGTGATCACGAACACCTACTTCGTCAAACATAACCCGAAACCGTGTTCACTTCCGGACTCCGCGAGAAGAGACCATCACGACTACACCACGGTTGATGCATTTTAATTCGGATCTGGTGTCAAGTTATCTACAACCGGACATTAACAAATTCCCATCTGCCACATAACATGGCACGGCTCTCGAAAGTTTATACCCTGCAGGGTGTCCCAACTCAGCCCATGACAAGCTCTCGCGATCAGCGAAGAATAGACCTTCTCCCAAGACACTCCGATCGGACTCGGTATCGGTACATCAAGACATTTCGACAATGGTAAAACAAGACCAGCAAAGCCTCCCATTGTGCCGACAAATCCCGATAGGAGCTGCACATATCTCGTTCTCGGGGCACCTTTGGATGAGCAGGCGTCGGGTTGGCATAGACCACAGTTGCCGAGCGCCGGACATCGCTTCGGTTTGGACCAACACTTAGACAAGCACTAGCCGGGAGGCTAAAATAAAGATGACCCTCGGGTTGGCCGACCCAAGGGAAAGAGATAGGTGGTGGTGAGGCAAATGGTAAAACCAAGGTTGGGCCTTCTTTGGACAAGTTTTATTCAAAGCGAACTGTTAGGGGGTCCCATAAATCACCCGACCAGCGTTAGGAGCATAAAATCCGGGAACATAACAACGGTATGGCGGAAATTAGAGGCGGCAAGAGTGGAACAAAACACCGGGCATAAGGCCGAGCCTTCCACCCTTTACCAAATATATAGATGCATTAATAATATAAGAGATATTGTGATATCCCAACATAAACCACATCACCATGGAGAAATCTTCAACTTCACTGCAGCTAACAGCGCTATAAGAGGGCTAAGCAAAGCGGTAACATAATAAACAGTGGTTTGCATACGAAAGGTGTCAAAGGTTAGAGGTTCATGGCAATTTGGGAGGCAAGGAACAAGTGATAGGAGCGCAGCAAAGCGATAGAAACGAAGCAACTAGCATAGCAATGATAGTAGTGAGATCCGGGTAGCGGTCATCTTGCACGAAATCCATAAGGAAGAAGAAACGAGTCCATGAAGAAGATGAAGCCACGACAGACGAACCAAGCGAAGGCGAAGCGGAACCTCACGATCGCAGAAAGCAGGAACTATCGAGAAGAAGCACACAACATGGTAAACACACCACACATAGACAAGACATGATGCACAACAAGCATGATGTATGACAAAGCTACATGAAGCTTCTCATGGCAGAGAAGATGCATACAAAACAACACATCAAGGCAAGTTTAAATGAGGCCGGAAACAACATATAACGATTACGGTAAGTCCTCATATGCAAATTTCGAAATTGGTCCAGAACTGAATAAACCTTATGTTGAAGTTGTTAAACAGCAAGTTAAAGATCACCAAGATGATCTACACGAAATTCTAGTCAAGTTACATATAAAGTTCATTAGATTCGAAGCTACGGCCTAGAAGATATGAGCAAAACAAGTTATACATGGCATTGATGCAAAATGCACTTAAACATCAAGCAAACACACCAAAACAAGGATGCAACATGGTAATATGGAACTACATGCAAAAACAAGCAAGTTTCATATAGAGCACACTCAAAAGCGAACAGCGGTGTAACACATACACTCTATACAAGTCATAGCAACAATCTGTCCATAACATTAACTAGGCATCTTACAAGCATCAAAACAACATGCTACAGCACCCCAACATAATAACAAAAGGCATGGGCATGAAGTACAGGTAAAGCATAACAAAACATGAACACTGAGCTATCTTCAGAAATAACTAGAACATGCTCAAAATGACATGGAGATATTGCAAATAATAAGAGTTTCAGACTTTAGCAGAAATAACATCAGGTTGCAATGTTTAGAGCTATCAAACAACATGTTACAGGAACTTATCATGGCAAACAAAGGCATGGAATGAATCTACTAATTGCATAGATCAAAAGACCCTTCTTGACCATGAGCCAAAAGGCATAGAAAATATGATGGCACCCATGTAAACATGGCAAGTTATATTACAGATTCATACATGGCAGGAACAACAATAAGTAGGCATGTTAAGTGAGCTTGAACCACTCACCACAGAGCAATACATGGCATGGCAAGGCAACCAACAGTAAGAAGGCATGTTTATGAAGCTAAGCATGGCAAGAGCAAGTTCATAGGGTGCATGGATCACTAGGAAAACACATGGGAACAAGTGAACTTAATGTTAACCGGCTGACAGCAACATTTTCAAGCAATTTGGAGCAAGATTACAACATGTTCGAGCAGGCTATAATTGCAACCAAGGGCATGAATGGATAGAGCATGACAAGTAGATCAAAACATGTTTATAAAGCATCTCAGTTATGCATAGAATGATTAGTAAAAGCAAGTTAACATAGCAACAAAATATATGAGAATCTTTCGGAAAGCGACATGACAGCTACCCTACTTAGCAAGCTTGATACACTCAGCACACAACTCACAAAAATACATGGTTGACACCTGGAAAGATGGATGGCATAGGTCAACATTCATGTAGAGCTCATACTCATCGATGCACACATCAATCATGGCAAAATGATAAACAGCAAGTCATAACAGTTTATGATTAACATCAACATGCACTCTTCCATGACATTTGGGCATCAAGATGAGCTCAAATGAAAATGGCGCAATGGAATGAAATGATCTACTCGTCGAGAGCGAACAATTTGACATATTATCTCGCACGAAAGCAGACTACGGGTGCGAGAGATGTGAGCGATGAACATGGCATGATAATGTTGAAAACTTGGGGACTTGGCGGTTCGGAAGTCAACCTTTAGCACGGATATTGATGCGGCGGAGATCTCGCCGGAATCTTGTGAGCGTCGCCGGCGTTAGACAGGAAAAGCGGATCAGAGGCGTTCCGTATGGCGCCGGATCTGGCAGCCCAGCGCGAAACCTTGATCGGCGGCGGCCGAGCGGACAGCCGGCAGCGTGAAAGCGCCACTCGGCCGAAGCCAGCCAGCGGAAGCCCATGAAGCCAGGCCAGGGCAGGGCCCAGTGAAGCGGCAACTGTAGAGACAGTGGGCCTTGCGTGGCGTCGCCGAGTGGCCCAGCGGCCGAAGCGGCGCCAGCAGCGGAAGGACCAGCGGCGAGCAGCAGCAGCCCAGCGGTGGGTGCAGCGGCCAGCCAGGCGGCAGCGAGATGGAGCCTGTGAGCCCAGCGAGAGGAGAGAGAGGGGCCGGCGGTGATGGCAATCTGTGATTCGTCCGTGGTGGCAGGCGTCCGTCGTGGCGGACATGTCCGTGACTCGTGAGAGAGGGCTAGGGTTTGAAATGATCCGAAAATGGAGAGGGAAGAGCGTTTTTATAGGTGGAGGAGCTAGGAGAGTCCAAATGAGGTGCGGTT